>QXVZ01023286.1:165662-344538 GCA_008931825.1 Phallusia fumigata | reverse complement strand
ACAGAATAAATTTTCACAAAAAGGCAACTAAATTACGCTACATTAGTTGAGGTACGCACCGAAAATCGCAGTGTAAACGGAATGGGTCGCAAAGTAAGGCTAGGTTAAGCGCCACTGAACACAGTGTAAACGGGCCTTAACGTGGAAAAAGATCACAATTTTTTACTCGGGTAAATCCCCTAAACAAGTTGGTTGCTGTTGAGTGTTGACAAATCTAGTTGATGATGATGCCTTGGACTTCATACAATTTCTTCAGCACAACTTGGGGTTCCTGTTGTTTGTGAGTATTCCAACCAAGTGTTGGTACAAATAGCACCAAATAAACAAACATACCTTTCATGACATTTGTCCCTTATTGTTAAACAGGACTTAAATTAGGGGTGGCTGACAAGGTGACCCCAGGGTCTTTCATCACCTCACCACTCGACGCGCACAAATAAACGAAATGAAGGACATAAATTAGTTTCATATTATTTCCTAAAATTGTAGGCTTGTAAAGTCTCAAAAATAGTTAGTATTTCCGTTTTAGTTTTCTTAGCAAAAAGGCCGATCATGGGAAACCACAAAATCATACAATAAGCAGTAAAATGATGTTGGCTTGTTGCACAACAAGCTTACTCCAAGCAATCCAAATGATCTCTTCTGAAAAACAAAATGTTGTCCTGCAGTAATATTTTATTCCCTAGGTTTTTATACTGACGGTAAAAAGCTGCCATGACTTACTGTTGAAACTAAGGGTTTGGAATATTTCATTTGTTTTTAGCAAATGTCCAGGGAACATGTGGAGAAAATATAACTGGCAAAAATGGAGGTGACATAGCAAGTCCTGGATTTCCTGATTCCAACTATCCTCCATTTTCTGATTGCCAGTACACAGTTACAGCTCCTACGGACAATGTTGTTGTTGTAAGTAGTCCAGCGGTATTTTTAGTGCTTTGAGTCGTATTTTATTTGCCATGATATGTATTTTAAGTTTTCTTCAAAATATTTACAACTTGAGCCAATGGGGTCATTCAGATATGGAGAACCACTGCAATGCTTTGACAAGGTTTTAATATATCGTACTGGTAATCTATCTGATACACCTGACACATACTGTGGCAATAGCACGATTTACCCCACTGCTTCAACTGGAAACAAGTTAATGTAAGTTTGCAGTAGAATTTAACTTCTTAGCCTATGTTAGTTATAGCCTAGTCCAGGGGTGCACAAAAAGGATGCACATGACGGAGATACTAACGTAAAAAAGGATTGAAAAATTGTCATTTCAGTAAAATTTTAGGAATGAGTCAATGGAATGTTTTTAAAAAATCTTGTTTCTTTGTACTGTGTAATTCATAAAAAATAATTTTGACTTCCTGGTTGTCATTATTGAAGTAAAGCCAATAAAAGTGAAAATATTGTACACACCTGGCCCATGACAGTAGGTTGCAAAATCCTTTACTATGAACGGTTTTCATCTTCACAACTGGTGCTTTTCAAAGTTCCAGATAATTGGAAAGAAAATAGGCACAGCAGAAAACATAATCCAGACAAAGCATTTTAGGTGTAATAAAACGGTGGTCTAAAAATATGTTAATCTCACAGTGCGAACACAAACCTACAACCTCACGCTATTGTATATATTGCCCTACTTTAGTCATAAAAATATGATTTTTCAAGGCAGGTTTAAAACTGAAACAGTACATTTCTCAACAAAATATTTTTTGCAGTGTCCAGTTTCAAAGTGACCAAGATATAGCAGCTGGTGGGTTTGTTTTAAATTGGTATGTTCTAAATCCACTAAATCTCAATCCAGTATTTGACTGTGACTTTGATGGACCACTAGGAATATGTCCAGGTAGGCAGTTGCTTTATAAGTTAAGTCCACTGCCTGTTTGTTAGCATGTTTAAAAAATGCCAATTTTCATAACGTTTTGCCAATGTTTGTTTTTTTAAGGTTGGTCACAGNCAGCAGAAACAATCATGTCATAAATAGCGCTGGTAACTATAAGACCCAATGTAATATGATGTGGGGAATATATCCTCTTTTAATATCGGGGGGGGGGGGGGGGGGGGGGGGGGGATATGGTAAGCCACCCTTCTAGTTTAATAGGCAGTTTAGAATTAGTGTGCATTGTAAACCCCAAAAAATTCTCTTACAAAAAATGACATGCAATTCCTTTTTTTCCAATTAGAATTTTTTTCACCGGAAGTACTGTTGAAATTTTACCTGAACGAGATATAACCAAGATGAAAGTACAAGGAAGAACTCACGACTTTACCAAGAAACATCAATATCTTGTTACTGACTTCTTCCCCATTCTAAAGTAAGTATTGTGGCCTCTGGCAAAAAAAGATTTTAATGCATTTTTGTGCTTTATAATTATGCCACAAAAACCAAGCAGAAAGTAAAAACTTGTTTAGGTCTGAAGTGCCAAAGGATTGTTTTTGTATTGTGGCTGTGACATGGGATGATCTTTATCCTTGCAAGGATCTCAACTTTGTTCTTGGCCAAGTTAGTTTTTTTCCTCAATATTAGTGTAACCTTATAGCTGGATTGAAACATGAAGATAGCAGAACTAAACAAGTACTTAAACTATCCAATCCTTGATTGGACAGTTTTTTTGTCTTGTAAGCATACCTTTAAGTAAGCTCAAAAACAAAGAATTTGTGATTTGAATGATAAAAATGTTTTCCAATCTATTTTTTGCAAACATGTGTGACAGACATCATGTCATGATCATGTTAGACTGAGCACGAAGTATTGGCTTGAAATTCTCAGTGCTTGGTCAAACAGAAAACTTGCAGTTTCAATGAAACCACTCGTATTAAATATGATTGCTGATGGAATTTAAATGTTGGTCATGTCCTATTCACAAACACATAAAGAATGGACACCTTTTAAGACTAAACACGGTATCACTTCAACTTAACTAGTTTTTACCTGGTAAATGTTTTTACAATACATTTTTTGTAGGCCAGTTTTTATCACTATTCATGTGTTGCCTCCTTTGGAAGATTCGATCCCACCTACCTAAAAGGTTTTAAAGGGAACACAGAAGGCATTACAGCTGATGAAATGCAGGATATTACATCAATTAATGCCCCAGTATTATGGAAACTGATCAAGGTGGGAATTCTGTGTTGACTGCAGTAGACAGAACTTGTTTTAAACATTCACATTTGTTTCTTTACCAACATTTACATTGCTCTGTTCTGTTTGTCACTTCAAAATTTTTGTCTACTTCGATTGTTGTTAATCTAAAACTGTGGATAGTTAGTTTAAGATCAGCACACATGCATTTCTTAAAGCTCGCAACTCCACAAAAAAATTGTTTAGGCAAATTTTTATTAGATTTACTATTTTTGAAGGTACTTATCCACGAAACTTGCCATGTGTTTGGTTTAAACCACTGTGCCATGTTTGCCTGTCTTATGAATGCAAGCTGCTCTTCGGAGGAGGCTTTAAATCAGCCTTTTCTACTATGTCCTCTATGCATGCACAAGATACATCATGCCTGTTCTATGTGGCCAACTACAAAACATCTCTTTGAGGTATTTTGTTTCTATTTTCAACATAACAGTGGTTTATATAGTAAATCACATTTTTTGCAAATGTCAGACTGGCATTATGAGATTAGGCATTAACAGTTTCCAAATCAGGATTTTAATCATACCAATAGCGCTTAATGACATTTCTTTTAATGATATGTTTTTTTGCAGATAAACACCCATTTGGCTTCCATATGGCAATTCCTGAAGTTCACCTTTGAAAAACTTCACGACAGCAATGAATGCAAAGTTACTAGCAACAGAGTAACTTCTACTTTGCACACAATTGAATTGCTGCTTAACCTTTGATGCAAACCACATTTTAGCACACTGTGACCTCCGTACTGTGCATTTATCTCTATGCAAGATATGAAGTTTTATTTGAAATAAAATTTATTTTTCAACAGTGCTTTTTGGCACAACAAAAAAGTGAAGTTTCACTCGTACGCAAACTGAAGTCCATCTTTTAATTTCAGCTAGATTGCCATACATTCGCATGGGCTAGGGCAGTGCATGTCATGATTCAGGTTGATAGTAGTCTCGACAACGTTCATAAAACACTTTCTGAGCACGTTGCTGAACAATTTCCTCGATGTTCATTTCTTGTTGAAAAAGCCTTAGCTGCAGACAAAACATCCACTTTAGGTAGAAGTTTTTTTAATGTTACAATAGAAATAAAAAGAGCTACCTAGGCCCAAAACGAAAAATTATCATAACGCAAGAATCATTCATCACTTCACCGGACTATTGATATGACTTGCCCAATGCAGAACAATTTTCATTTTAGACAATCTCTAATAAACATCTTACCATTTTACAGTACTGACAATAATCACTTGAATGTTTTTTTGGCAAATCATGAAGACAGTTTCCGTCTAATAAATGATTTAACTTACAGTGCTTTGCTCTTTGCTTAGCTTTTTTCGTATTTGAAAATTTTCTGGGTCGGCTTGTTTTTGACCAGCCAAGTCTTTGGTCCGGTCAGTTTGCATAGAGATACATCGTTTTATGGCACTGACCCTTGATTGGTGTGTGGATTGCATCTATAACAACACATGCTGACTTTTCACATGGACAAAATAATTCCAAACGTACAATACCTAATTCACACAATCCTATAAGCATTTTTGCATATTTTACATTAGTTTGTCGTATCTAACAAGTTTGCACTTAATATGCAAAGCTTAAAAATATTACATACCAGTTCATATAGGTTTTTGCATTTTGCAGAAATGTTTACTCCCTCTGAAAATGACTGGGTAGGAATTACGGCATTTAGTTGCTGCACAATTCGGTCATCAATCATTCTGGAGTTCTTCAAGGCACTCTATAAACAAAAGAACTTTTGTGCATTATTAAAATTTTTTTAAACTTTCATTTGTTAAAACATTACTTTTGTGCATTCCTTTTCGTGCTACAAACTTAACAAGGCGCGTTTATAGTTAAACCTCACAACTGATTTTGTGAGCGCATCTAACTTCAAAAACAAAACAAAGCAAAATTTACCCGCAGCGCCACCTCACACACATTTCTTTAAAGCTGAAGGTATTTTGTATGTAATTTGCATGTAATATTTAGGCAAATGAACAGCTATGGCATACTTACCATGAACATGTTGAAATCCAAACATAATTTCATGTCGGCTAGGGGCGCATCCATCTTGCAAGTGCAACATGCTTTGCCGGGTAATCTCTGCTGCCGTAAGTGATAGTACCACAGATGTGTTGTTTTTGGATTGATTTCTAAACACACGAATAATAATATATCCGAGTACAAATTGCATTGTAAATCCCTATGCAAGATATTCATCTATGTTTTTTACTCTTTAAACATTTAAGAAACATCCCGATATATTTTTAATTTTTTATCACTCATGAAATTACATCTACCAACTTCAAAAACTTTTGTTGAAACAATTTACCAAGGGTTGAGTGCTTTGATTGACACAACAGTCAGCAACACAGATGTATAGAACAAAACTGTTATTTATTGCAAAAATTAAAACCGTTTTCTCCGTTTCATATCATCCGATATAATAAATGTCGATCAGCGCTCCATCCAAATACGGAGAAAGTTTTAGAGAATGTGAATGTGATGAGAGCGTGATTTGTTGAAAAATCTTGTTGTTTTATGACATTACCGGTATAGTTACTTACAATTTATATTGTTTTTCACTGGCGCGTAAACGTCAGTTACTTGCCAAGACCTTTTATCGTAAAAGTTTTGTAAACGTACAAGTTAGTAAGAAGTTGTGTAGGTATCCCTTTTTTGAACATCATAGTAGCACCTTCGCGTTAAAAACAGGTCCATCGATTTTGTTCTACTGAAACAGGAAAGTAATTATGTTCTTTAATTTCAATTTAAGAACAAATTTTGTCTTTCTTAGTCTCCTTGTCTCTAGATATTAAAATAAAAAGTGGAATACAACCAACTTGCTCACCTCTCTTCATTCTAAATATTTACAAATCCACAATCATGGCATCAAAAGAAAGGATGAAGAACTATAAAAACAAAGCGAAAGATCAGGAGGAGTTGAGAAGAAAACGAGAGGAAGAGGGAATTCAGCTACGAAAACAGAAGCGTGATGAACAGGTGTGATTTATTTTCAAACTATGCAAAATTGACATCATCATGAGCGAAAAGGTGATCAGTATGTCCGCCATATTTAAGGCTTGGTTGTTGGGACTCCGGTCTGCAGAGTATGGCAGCTGCACGCGTGAGGTGTTTTTCAATTTTTTTTTTGCACGCCAATTTTTTTAGACTGCTCGCGGATTTTTTCTATGTACGCAAAGGTCAAAACATAAAACAATCGATGAATGACACCTGAATTAATGCACACATCAATTAAAAATACTACAAACGCAGAGCTTTTTATATTCACGACGAGTCGGGTGTTTTCACACGGATTCAGGATATTTTGCGACATATAAAGGGATACCATTGTAAAGCAGATTCTGCTTGTGTTGTTTGTTACTTTGCAAATACATGTGCACCATTTAAGACATTTTATTGCCCTGTCTAGTCATCTTTGTCACTTGTGTTGCATGCGGGCTTGTTGGTCTTGCACGTGGACTTAAGAGTCACACACGCGGGATATTTCGGTCCTGCACGCCCAAGATCTCGTCGGGAACTGCCATATTCTGCAGACTGGTTGGGGCTTAAACATTGATAAAACGTAAGGTGTTGCAAAATGTGATAGAGTAATTAATTCCTTTTTCAATAAGGTTAAAAGGCTCGCAAGTTGTCATGTACTGGAGTCAGACTTGAAGTTGGAATCCTATGAATGCTAGGAGTTTAAGTTGACTATTTTTATCTGACTTTGATTTCTAAAGTCCAATTATATCTTTGTAGCTGATTTTTCATACATAGGAATGTTGTTCTTGAACGGAGAATTTTAGTTAAATGTTGGCAATGGTTTTAAACCATTTTTATCATGTTTTTGCTATTTTGTTAAGTCTCTAAATAAACTGGGATGACATCTAAGTACACAGACTCTTAAGAATATTAAGAGTTGGAGTTGGCATCTTTGTAACATGTCAGAGTCTGATGTGCACCTTCAGACTCTGCAACCCTGTGTAAAGCAAGCACCTCTGCATGCAACACAACAATATCCATGATAAAGGATAATGTGTGCAAATACAATCAGGCACTACATTGATTTAAGATTTAAACAAGCTGGCAGTAATATAAAAGCAGTTGTTATCCAGTATCCGTTTTCTTGTTTCTCAAATCCATCGATTCCACAGGTGTTTAAAAGAAGGAATGTGACACTGAATGCTGAAGATATCGCTGCTGGTGATAGCATTCAGGTTGAAATGATCCACTCTACTACAGGTAACATTTGGGTAGTGCAGCATGGTTTTGGTCTTTGTAATGAGTAAGATCGCCAAAAGGGAATGGCAAGCGTTGTACTTGTACCAACCAATATTTGTTTACCAGACGGTGACCTTATCGACCAAGAAATGGTGGAGGCAGTGCTCCATGGTTCCATGCAGCAAAAGTATTCCTACACCCAGAAGTTCAGGAGGCTTCTTTCTAAAGGTTAGCTGGTTTTTGATGCATAGTATCTGATTTAATTTGTTGTTTTTCATATTCGTTATTGTTTTCATGGGAGTGACAATTTACTTTTGAAAAAGTACAGGCTGTAATGTTAAATTCTGGGATTGATTCATCATTTAAGAGATTGAAAGTTTGTGTGTAAACAAACAAAATTAAATTGCAGAACCAAACCCTCCTATTGATGAGGTCATCAAAACAGGGCTGGTACCTGAGTTTGTAAATATGCTGAGTCATAGTGATCAGCCTCGCTTGCAGTTTGAGGCTGCCTGGGCCCTGACAAACATTGCCTCTGGAACAAACATGCAGACTCGAGTTGTCATCGAAGCAAATGCTGTCCCCATTTTTGTGTCGTTATTAACATCACCCCATGAGGAAGTTTGTGAGCAGGTATCATAAAATTGTTTGTTTTTCAGTTGACCACAGTTTAGAGTTTAGACAAAAGTCAAGACTGTCTGTTTGCATTTTTGACATGCATGTCAATATGATGCTGGAAGAGTGTTAAACGGCAAAACAAACAGTTTTTTGCTTTTTTTTCTATCAACTGCTTGTAAGCAAAAAGCAGTAAATACCTAAATCACTGTAGTTTTTAAGTTATGTTCTTCTAAAAATTGCTTTTTCACGTTGAAAATTCATGCCTAAACAGTTTTACACGTCTTAGGATAACTATACTGGCCGAAATATGGTTAGCAGCAGCTTGCCTCACAAACATTTGAATAATGATGCACTCTCTTAATTGTGCAGCTGGTATGTTTATGCAAAGCATTATAAACTCATAATTTATAAAATTTGGTGTGTTTTTCAGTCTGTGTGGGCACTTGGCAACATAGCAGGAGACAGTGCGCAATGCAGAGATTATGTCATAGAGTGTGGAGTCATACCTCCTTTACTTGAGTAAGATATTTTGAAAATTGCATGGTATAATATAGAAACAATTTTAAGGCAAACTTCATGTTTTTGGTGATGCTTTGCATGCCTTAAACACTGAGCAACATTTTTTTGTGGTTTTAGATTAGCAAAAAACAGCTCAAGGCTCTCAATGTTACGGAATGTTGTGTGGGCGATTTCAAATGTCTGCAGAGGAAAAAACCCACCACCTAATTTCCAAAAGGTACGGTTCCCATAACTTTGCCTTCTTGTAAAAAGTTCAAGACATTTGGAACCATAAAACTTTACCTAATGTTTTTTTACTGCATTATGGAAAGTGCATGAAAACATTGCCCAAAACTGACTAAACTGTGTAAATTTTGTGCATAAGTTATTGTTTATATTAGAGTTGTAACAAAAATGGAAGACATCTTACTTAATGAAGTATGATTCAACTTTTTGACTACTATAATATTACAAAAAATTATTTGCAATGCACCATGTATAATCGCTTATGCAAACCCTAAAATATAAATTGTGCTACAAATTTATAGTGTATTTCTACATAAAGGTGTCACCATGTTTGCCAGTCTTGTCTCGGTTACTCTTCAACGAGGAGCCAGACATTCTGGCCGACACGTGTTGGGCGCTTTCCTATCTTTCAGATGGGCCGAATGAGAAAATTCAGATGGTCATTGACAGGTAACACAATGGTGTTAGACCTTGGATAGAAACTTTAAAAATGAATGGATTTTGCCAAAGTGTTAATGTGTTGTATTGCTTGTTAACATATAGCAGGGTGATTTGCTTGGCTCATATGTAAGCATTTAAAAACATGTAAACTGTGCTTCAAAATAGTCACTGACATCCAGTTGTTTACTATGTGCCAGTACCTGTGCAGTTTTTAACACTGACAATTTTGCCCGCAAGTAATGCTGTGTTAATAATAAACAGTTTTACAATCAGATTGATGTACAAAATTGCAAAGACCCTGTCATTCTAAGTCCTTCTGTATATCTACCCATGGGTTAACTCTAAACATATTTTAATTGTTGCCTTTTGTATGTAGTGGTGTGTGTCGAAGACTGGTGGAATTACTGACCCACAATCATCATGCTGTAATATCCAGTGCACTGAGAGCGGTGGGCAACATTGTCACAGGGGATGATGTACAAACACAGGTGATAGCCTTACACCAAAAATTGGTCATAAAAAAGGGGCAAAATTTCAACATGATTGCTTTTTTTCATGGTGTTCTTTTATGGCAAAGAAAAATTAGGTAAAGGTTATCCTGAACCATTACAGACTTGGGATGGAAATTTAGCTTGTATTTATATTTAAAACCCAATGTCTAATGATCAGCCACATTTTTTAAGCACCAAGCATCCACCAATGCCTATACTGAGAACTTCTAGCTAAGTTGATCCCACTACTATCTTTAATGCATAGTAGAATGGTTGTTACTGTTAGAACTTTTAAAGTCAATGCAGGGTTCCATTGGTAAAAGTATTTTGCTCATCAGGTGATTCTTAATTGTTCTGTACTTCCTGCCCTTCACCATCTTCTATCCATCAATAAAGATTCAATAAAGAAAGAAGCATGCTGGACACTGTCCAATATAACGGCTGGAAACAGGTATTGCCACTTTAAAATTACAACAATTACTCGCCCACTGCACATAATTGAGGTTGACATGAATACCGCCACACAAAAGCGAGTAATATTGATTAGAAAAATTGTTTCTGTAAAATATGTGTCCTGTGTTTTCAGGCAGCAGATTCAACATGCAATTGACTCAAACATTTTCCCGAAGCTTATAGAAGTAATGCACACAGCCGACTACAAAACAAGAAAAGAAGGAGCTTGGGCTATTACTAATGCAACTTCTGGGGGAACGCCGGAACAGATAAAGTGTGTCATGTTTTTGTTCAAGTAGTTTTAAGGGGTTTATGAGGAGTCAACTCTTTGCACATTGAAATAGTTTTGATAGTAGCGTCGACATAACCATAACCTTGGTGTAAAGCGACATGTGACAGTTCAAGGTAGGGTCATAAAAATGGCCACACTTTGCAAGAAGCATTTTTGACCCTGTCCCTGCTATACTTTTTTGTGCCTAATGCCTTACAATTCGGGCTCATTAATTAACGTCATACAGGCCACACAAGCATGACCAATATGTGCCTAAAAAATTAAAAAAAAACTTTAAATTTATTTCCAAAAACAGCCATAATGCCAAACTGTGGCACTATTAAATGTTGGAATGGGCAATATAACAATTTATTACAGCTATATACCCGTTTGGTAAACAGTTCTGAATGTTTTTAGATACCTCGTCAGTATACAATGCATCAGTCCCCTATGCGAATTGCTCGGTGCCCAAGATGCCAGGATTATACTTGTGGCTCTCAATGGACTCGAAAATATCCTTCGCCTTGGAAAGTTGGAGATGCAAGAATCTGGGGTCAACGAATATGCAATCATGATTGAAGAATGCCGAGGTCTATAACTACTTGTAGAATCTTAAAATTAGAATATAATCTTTACTTCAGCCTGATGCAACTGTAGTCCCATGGCCCAAATGTAGCCTCCAAATTCATCATTTTGGCCTGTTCGTTTATGTAACTTACTATTTAGTCTTATAACCATGTGTTTTTCGTATTTATGGCAAAGAATAAGTGATGCTTGTAAATATCCCTTTATTTTGTATAACAGCACATCTACCAACCAAACTTAAAAAAGTTGTAATTTGTGACCGCCTTTTAACAAAAAATGAAAACAAAAAGTGCAAACGGTTCTGACTTCACAATAACATGTTAACTTTGTTAACAGGTCTGGACAAGATTGAGAGCTTGCAAAGTCATGAAAACCAGGAAATTTACCAAAAAACATTTGATATCATCGAGAAATTTTTTGGTTCCGAAGACGAGGACCAGCAACTTGCCCCAGAGGTTTGTAATATTTGAATGTAAATGTTTTACAGGTGTTCAATCACTGTGGTGCTAGAACTGTTGACAAGTACGGTTTCATAAGTCCAAAAAGATGTGCAATTGATTTAATGCAGACCAATCATTGTTTAGAGGTTTCTCTAAAACATTTCAAACGTCCAGGTAAATGTATGGAACCACTTCCAGCTACCAGATTACCTACAAACTGACTTTCCATTTGATGAAAAAAATAGCTGACATAAGCATGTGGACTTGTCTTTACACATTAGCACTAAAACTTTATCTTCTTGACAGACCCAGTCATTTTTACTTTACTGGCACCATAATGCGGTTACTTAAAACAACAATGTACTTAAAGATTGGAATATTTCCAATTAACCCCACTTGACAGATTCTTTATTTACAGATGGATGAAAGTGCCAAACAGTATTCCTTTAAAACAAGCGAAACTAAAATGGCAGAATTCAAGCTCTGACAGGAGTCGAAAGTGCCTTGACCACAACAATGCAGTAAAGAGCCACTACAATTTAGCCATGCTCAGTGGCCAGATGACCATCTCTTGGAAGACTACTACTTTATACATCAAAATACCGACACAAAGCACCATTTAGCAATACAACCACTAGATTTTTTGAAAAAATGAAAAAGCTTGAAGAAGGCTAAGTGCTAAACTGTACGCAAACATTCCGAATTGAAAACTTTACCCTTATTTAGCCAATTTTAAAAACTTTGGTATCTAAAGTTCGAAAATGGGCAATAAGTAACATCACATATGTACTTTTCACCAGTGATGAGACACACTACATACAAACAGCTACTGCTATTGTGTCATCCACATTGGCAATAGTCACCGAAAATGTAGCGCATCCATAAAATGCACCTTACATAACATGCAAAACAGGTTCCATTATAGGGTTTGGCAGCTCTGGTACATAGTTTTACAATGAAGTTATGTGCAAACTGCCCTGACATTTGTGTCAAAGTGTGCATAAAAGAAATGAACAAAGTGCTATTTTTTAATGGTACACATGGAGGTTGTGTCATAAATCACAATTCCTTATAAATGACAGGTACCAATTGAAAAGACTTACAGGTATGTACTGTTAAATGCAAAAAACATGACAAATGTACATGTTTCTGGTTCTTAACGGAAAATTAATAGATTGTTTTGGCACACAGGCAAATGAAAAAAAATTAACATTGTGACTTATTTTTGGTTGAAAATCATGTTTCCTGGCTAATGAATTTGCATGTAGCACTCTAATACAGGTTTGATTTTAAAAGCCTAAAGTAAAAATTTAGCCTAAAGTTTTGTTTCTTTAGCCTAAAGTAAAAATAAAGTTTTACTGTTTTTGTTTCTTTAAACGGCTGGGTCTGCCCTTAAGCCAAATGCATTTACTTAAAAGTTAATAGTGTATTGAAATAGAATCCAGAGTGCTACTGCACATCAAAACAATAACGCCCAAGGACACAACAAACACTACAGGCCTAGCTATCACTCTTTACAAATATTACTGTTTTGTTTTCTGCGCTTTTCGTAACAGGTTATTCACATCTTAAGTGTTGACCTGTCTAGTTTAAATCTGTTCTTTTCGCTGTGTGGCTGTTTATTTATTCAATTCATTTTATGTTGTGTGGCAACGGCATTTCCAATTTTCGTTGATGAGCTTGCTTGCAAAGTGTGCCTGCTACAGTTAAAAGCTTGCTTCGGCTATTTTAACCCAGAACTTCTGTATTTCCGATGATGTTCCCCCATCTTGACCAAAACTCATTAATACAGATATTTCTCATACTACCACTACTACTACTTGTGCAGCAGCTATGTTAACCTAAATGCAAGTAGCACAGGAAAAGGGATAGTGCCTTGACAGAACAGTGTATCATATTAAAATAGCAGCACAATGATGCACATAAAAAACTTTTCAACGGCATATTATACATTTTGTTACCATTTGTGGTTAGATCGTAGGGTTTAGTGTGGTTCAAGCCAGGGGAAGTCTGTTAATTCTGGGCATCACAATTAATAGCTTATGTGCCCTCAGTATGGTCAGTTTGAACTGTTTCATAATGACATTTTTCCATATTGAGCCTTCATGGCATTGAAAGCAGTAAAAGGTGCTTATGGTCAACCTTGTTTCACTTGGTTTTTCTTGGATACTATTTCAGTGCCAGCTTTCAGTTTGTGTGTCAACAGTTAAGACACCTTTTCCTTTTCTGTTTGCAGCATCATAAAGATTGAACACAGACCTTCAAATTAAAAAATGCAAGCTTACTTATTACTTTGCTTGTTTGTGAGTCCTTTTTATTGCAAGGACCTCTTTAACTGATACTTAAAGATAAAATCCCCTAACAAGGAATTTAGTTTATAAACACTATGTTTATATCAGCACAATAGGGAGAGAAACTAAGCTTTTACAATTGATAAACATTTTAGACTATAACATCTATCAATACAAAATGTTAATTTTATATTTAGAATAATATTTAAGCCGTTGGTTGAGAAACCGGACTTAAGTTTCTTATCGTGTCATAGCTTTTCACATCTGAAAAAAGTAAACAGAACACAAACAACTGATCGAAAAGTTTTCTTACCAAATAAAAGTAATGATACAACAAATCCAAAAACAATTGCAACGCTGGCATAGATCGGATTTGGAAACATTTGCTTTACTTGCACCATTTCATCTGGAATCAAGGGCAAACCAATTACCCAGAATGAAAGTGTTCCGAATATGATGCTCACAGTAAAAAGGGTGCACTTAAATAACATTTTAAATCTTGGAAATACAATCTCTGCCATTCTAGTTGTTTGGAAAATAAACTTAACAATGCTTTTACACTTTCACAAAGCCATCAAATTGAGTTGATTTTTAGCATTTTTATCTCATTATGAACTGTAATATTTGAAAAATGCATTTAAGAGTAAAAACATGTTGAAGTTTATTATTGAAAAGGTTACAGTAATATCTATTACCGGTTACTATGTGTAGTCTTTTTATGTTACAAGATTTTAACACCTTGTCGAAGTGTAATTAAATAGTGTTAATTTCAAACTGGAGCCATATAAAAGGTAATAGGTATAGCCTTAAAATGACAAGGTGTATGTCGGCGAGGTTTTAACTTCCTTAACAAAATGCGCATAAGCGTCTTGATGACTATAGGTTTGTATTTGTACTTATAAAATACGTTGAGAAGTGAAAAACGTAGATGTTAGTCTTGCCAGCGATACTTGCGCCTTGCAATTGAGAAAGGCGCCATTGAGATTTTAGAGTCAAGCAGTGTTGATTTATTTTGATCAATACACCTACCATTCAAAAATAATTGAATTTACGTCGTCGCTCAAGCGTAACCACAGACACTAGTGCGTAACGTCACATGACTTTATGATCTTTATGCGTATGGGTAAATTCGATGTAGATTGTTTTTGTTGTTTACTGCTTAGATTTGTTCGCCTAACTTACATGTCTATTAAGGGATAAAGAAAATTGTTGTGTATCTTTCGTGCAGCACAGTATATGAATCTGTGTTTGCACTTTGCAGTTGTTCCAGAATTACTTTTAACATTCAAAGTCAGTGAAAAATGGCTGGAATTTTGGATAACTTTTCATGTCCGACATGCGAATGTATTGACCTCGGTGACAAACGAAATGTTGTAGCATCTGTTGCGTCCGGGTTAATGGTACAGTATTCATGTATTAAATATTGTAGGCTGAACTGAAAGCATGAATATTGCAGGCTATTGTATTTATGCATTAAATATCGATTAAACTAGTTCCAATTCCATGCAACTCTTTGGTTTATACATAGGACCCGCACACTTCATTGCAAAAGCTTAAATTTGTCTGCTGTTGTGTTCTGACCTGTAATAAGTCAGTGTGCCATGACAGTCATAACTGACATTTTTTATGTCACAAAATATCAAAAATATTTCACAGTTAAGGTTTTTGTCGGTGTCAATTTTACTGTTAATATGTAATTGTTTGAGCATTATTATTTTTGGTATTTGTTATTTTTGATGTTTTGTTTCAGTTCTTCTCTGGTTGGTGGATTGTGATCGATGCTGCTGTGATGTATGACCAAGTTCAGATGCCAAATGCTGTTCATGCCTGTGGAGCAGTGGCTGCATTTGCATTCTTTATGTAAGTCAAGAATGTTGGCAGTTTAAAACTTTATGTTTAGTACATTTAAAGGGCATTTAACAGTGGCTTGAGTAAGCTTTTAAAACGATTTGATTAAACACACTGGGCTGCAATGCATTCTAACTCTGTAGAAGAGAATATCCATTGTTTGTTGTGTAAATTTAATATTGTGTAGCTGCGGAAATTACAACCTGTACACATAATTGCATAGAATTATCTTCATTGTTGAAGACCACAGTATTAGTGCAAATGGTGTAACACTTAACATTACCAAACTAGTAATTGACATACATTTCCAGGGTAAATGCAGTTTCTAATGGGCAGGTGCGAGGAGAAAACTACAATGATGGTTGTCTTGGCACTACAGGTTCGTTAGTTATATAACACAACAAGCCTCACTTACAATATAGCCAACAATATGTTTTTTTTTTCAGGGGCTAGAATTTGGATGCTAATTGCATTTTTGCTGGCATTTGGATCCTTAATTGCATCTATGTGGGTTTTGTTTGGGGTGTATGTTGTCAACAGTAAGTATTACTTTTCAGTGCTTTTATTAGCAGATTTAAACACATAGCTTTGCACATGACAAGTGTCAGCAATCTCAAAAGTTTTGGAAATTTTTTGAGAAGTTTTAATGTTCGTGGAAGATTATGTATGATGTGGACCAGAGCTACTTAACTGCCCCCAACCCCACGGTGGAGTTGTTACCCCATTGACCAATGCACATACCATATTTAATTTATAAAACACAATTTGTTAAAAATTGTGAGATGTTAGATATGAAAAATCGGTTTTCTTACAGACCAAATGACTATTGTCTAAATTTTGACCTTGTCTAGCAAATTTGCTAACAATAGTAGTGTAGCCCTGGATTCAATATTTTTCTGGGCTAATTTTTTCGATGGTTTGTAAATGGTGTACTAAAATTATTTTTGCAGCAACTCATACCGATGCCTACCCAGGTGTGGCAGTTTTTCTACAAAATGCGCTTATATTCTTTGCGACAATAACTTTTAAGTTTGGAAGAACAGAAGAGCTGTGGGATTGATGTGCATTTTTTTATTTATTGTGAATGTGCTATATATACCTTATCGTTTGTTACCGTGGTTTCCTGGCCTAACACTAGGGAGGATTGTCCCAATGAAAAGTCTAATTTAGGGCAACTAAAAAGTTTTAAACAGGGAATATGGTGAATTATATTCTATACATTATTACAACCCTAATCACTGCTCCTCATTTGAAAACAAAGAAAGAGATGGTCTACTGTCTGGTACACCAATTTATGGGTTGTTAACATGTTACAGACTGTTTTAGAGAAAACTGGCTTTCACCCTGTTTAGAAAACACTCCTTTTGTGGCACAATAAGATAATTATTTTTACAATCTTGCAACTGCCATAAAACAACCAAAACAGAAAAGCTCAATTTGGTCATCCATTGGTTTCTTTTCATGCTGCTAACGACTGTAGCATGCTTATTTTAGCATTTGAATGAAGTCAGAAAAGTAGTGCAGGAGATCGCATTGGCACACACCATGTGTAATGTCTTGAAATAAGAAGTTTGCACATGGATGTTATTTCATTTCTTTGTAGCCTTTCTTATTAGTGCAAGTCTCTGTTTGTGAGCATCAGTGGTCACAGACTTTTTCACAGTTCGAATTTCGTCTGAGCTGTATCCAGGCACAGTAATATTCCAATGTTTTTCTGCAGATAATAAAGGAAACAGTTCAACTGAAAAAATGAACACTTTTAACACTGTCTTTGCTATATGTTATGACGCCCACATTATTGCTTGCTGTGTCTTTTTTGTGATTTTGCTTCTTATTCTGCTGTCCCAATATAAATAGATTAAAAAACAGTATTCTTTCTTTCAGTTTAGTTTTATAAGAGTTTCCAGGTATACCTAAGTGCAGCTTGATATCTTTGGCTTCAAGAGTATTAGACTTTCTGTGTCTTGCAAGTTCGCAAGAGGCCGCTACAACATTTTCAATGAAGTCGTCAGTGATTTGCATCAGCATCTGCAATAAATATTAAAAATTTCATGTTTTGAGGGAATGTAGGTTACAATTTATACATATACATTCTGATCAACTGCTTTTTGACCAAAAAGGAAACAAAGTGGCAATAATTAAAAGAGTATAAAAAGCAATGTTGTATTTCACATTTTTTTTTTTTTGGTATAAAGGGGATGGGAATTCTAATACATGAATGCAGACTGTTTCGGAATCCAGGCTGAAGTAGAATCAAAAGAAAAAACGTGGTGTATTGCGTTTATTCTAAAGACCAATTTTGTCTATACCTACGTTTAATATTACAAACATAAATTAGAGCTTACCTCTTCCGCATCTTCATCAAGTTGCTCTGTCGGATCAACTTCTTTAACCAATTCATGTAACCTCTGCTTGTTGAGGATCTAAAACAAGATATATGTATGTATACATCTTTATTAAATAGGTATTAGAAATGAGTGCCATTTATTTTCGTCCACATGTACATTTTGATGCTTAAAAATACATTTTCTGACTTTAAAACAAATATGAATGTAAAATGTGTCTAAACAGCGACTTTGCAATATTTAATACCACATTTCCTTTTAAGCCAAATTCAAAAACAGAATGATGCTATGTGTTTAATGAAGCCACCATATCTAAAACGTCAAACAATATTTTGACATTGCAATTATAACCCAGTTTATCAGCATCATTTGTACCTTCCCATCATTTTCTGGGACAGATGGGGTCAAAAACTGTGGAACTGCTGGTCGTGGCTTTGTGAGCACCATCTGTTGGACTGGTTTGGGTGGAAGTGTAGGTTGTGTTACAGTTGTGGTCATCATTTGAGTGGTAGGCTGCTGAAGTTGTGTGGTTGGACTTGGAGTGGAAATACTTTGTTGTGGTACACCTTGTATTGAAGCTAATGAGACAGATAAGTTGTGTTGTGTTTTTTTAATATCTAAACAATCGAAATTTGTACAAAAGGAACTTTCTGCATTTAGTTATTTCTTTTGAATTTCAGGTGGCAAAAATACCAGAATGCTTAAAATGGTTTGAATTTGTATTCTGTGTTTAAAATAACCTAACAATATAGCACATACTTAACTGTTGTAGTCCATACAGCCAGAAAATTTGTTTGGGTGGAAAAATAGACATAGCTTAAAAACAAAGACAATAATCGCAAAGTACCTTGAATTTGTTGCACAAGCTTTTGTTTCAAGTTTGTCAATTTCTTCAATTCTTCTGCTTGTTGGGCCTCATGAGGTCCGGGTCCCAGAAAATTTAATTTGGCATCAACACCTTTTAATGTCTGCTGAAGGGAGACGGTATGGGCAGACACCGACATATCAAATTCAAACCAATATATTCGGCGGTACTATACGAGTCAAACTGTTTGGCACTCGGCAGGTTCTTGATGTTTCGTTATTGTGCCGTATGCGGTGCATCAGGAAAAAAGAAATTCTGCCCCACATTGCCTTTTTTTCCCTCCAGTCTAGGCGCACATATTTGTATGTGTTAAATTGTACTGCGTGTTAAGTAAGGGTTATATGAAATACGTGAGACTAAAATGCCTTGACCATTGCAAAAAATAACTTTTGATTCATATTCTGAATGTTGTAGGGTTTTTTCTGCATTTCAGGCCATTTACCCGGGCAAATTTGTGCATGTGAACAGACTTATAGTTAGTTTGTTTCTTCTCTCTTTTAATATAAAATGCAAAATCTTACTGACGAATATAAATGTTTGAGGGAAACCGAAATGGAATTCCTTTAATATGTTACCGACAAACAAAATTAAAATGTCACTGCTTTGTACCGATGTTCCGATTTAAATTTTGCGTGACTTTGCATAAAAATTCGCCGAAGAATTCGTGTTTGCATACAACGTCACAAGGAGTAACTTTCCCAGTTACAAAAATTGATGTATAAGTAACAGATGAAAGAGCGCATGTATGGTAATAAGTAGCGTAGCGTATATGATAGACGAGTTTTTTCTCCATTTTCGTTGTATGAACGTACGCACTGATATTTGATTTACTTTTCCTGCAAGTTTTGGGCAGACAAGTTTGGTTTTGTTTTAGTCCATTAGAGTAATCATGTCGACCCGATTGCATTCAGCCATTCATCACCCCACCCTGCGATCATGGAATTCAATTAACACCGAAATTACGCCAGGTAAGCATTTGTTGTTTTCATCCTTTTACACTGCCCAACCCGGAATTATTACCTTTTAATATTCGGTTGCTTATTGCAGAGGAACATATGATTAGGTAAACAGAAATTCAGCCATTTTAAATTAGATTTTGTCAATTTTAGCCCTGCTAACAGCAAAGTTTAAAACTGATGACCGTAGAATGCAATGTACCATCTAGTTGTCCACATTTTTGTTTCCAATCATCCACCTAAGCATTTTGTTGTTTACTTTTGTGGTCAGATAACCTTTTGTACCCTGTGTTCATCACTGATGCTGGTGATGATGTTTATGAAGCAATACCAACCTTGCCAGAACAAGGAAGACACGGAGTAAATCATTTGATCCAATACCTGAAACCACTTGTTGATGGAAAGGATGGCCTGCCTTTGAAAGGTTAGTATTCCTTGTTTTCAAGCCCCTGACCTTGTTTTACATTCAAATTACCCTAAATTTGTATGTGTTGCAGCTGTTTTAGTGTTTGGAGTCCCAACCAAAATCACAAAAGATGGACGAGGATCAGCAGCAGATGATACTGATGGGCCAGTTATTCGCGGCATAAAGAAGTTGAGAGAATGTTTTCCAAACTTGTTGGTGGCAGTTGATGTCTGCCTGTGTGCTTACACAGGTAAGTAAACTTCATAGACTCTGGTCAAGAACAAGATCTGGTACCGTGGGCTTGCTCAAAAATTCACTTTGTGTTAAAAGGTTAGCAAAAAGAAGGTAAAAATAGGATTTTATTTAATATCTGTATTGCCAAGTATGAAATTTACTTTGGAAGTCTCCTCTCTTGGGTTTGCCCTGTCTGCAGCATACAAAGCTATATTTTGCTGTGAAACATCTAGACAAGAGTTTTCGTTTTATGATTGCCGATTTTAGATCATGGGCATTGTGGCATTTTGAATAAGGATGGAACAATCAACAATGGGCCTAGCATTGAAAGGCTTGCTGAGGTTGCAGTTGCATATGCCAAAGCTGGGGCCCAAGTTATTGCTCCAAGCGATATGATGGACAACAGAATAAAAGCCATCAAAGAAGCTTTGGAAGATGCTGGTATGATATGCATGCTAAATTACAGTGCAAAAATTTTATTCCATAACTTTTTATGTTTGTATTTGATTCAGGTTTGACTAGTAGGGCCAGTGTAATGAGCTACAGTGCCAAATTTTCCTCTTGTTTCTATGGACCTTTTCGGGATGCTGCCAAATCTGCTCCTGCTTTTGGTGATCGCAAATGTTATCAGCTACCAATAGGATCTAGGGGTCTGGCCCTCAGAGCTGCTGCACGTGATGTGCAAGAAGGTAAGTCTATGTGTTGATTGTCCAAGTCTTAGTGACAAACTAAGTTTTAAAAGTGTTTTTTATTTATGTTTTATTTGAACCAAAAAACAGTTTGGTTTGGGTGAAGTATGTGTGTTACTTAACAATAAGTTGCTCCAAAGTGCCAATTTTTTACTTTTGTAATTTAATGACTGTTTTTTATTCGTATGATCCAACCAAAGTCTCGAAAACCCTGGCTTAGACAACACTGTAAAGCAGTGGTCGGCAAACTTTTTTTTATGAAGGCCCAAATTCTCCATTTAATCTTAACTGGAGGCCCACACAGCATAAAACAATCCATTACAAACTAATACGAGATAACTGAGACAAGTTTATTTCATAAAATTGCATTGAAAATGTCTCTTAAAACCACATTATTAGTTGCTAAAAAAAATTGAATTCATGTTGAGTACAAATACACTTTGCTATTCATGTGTTCTAGACCTTGCCTGTTCCATCACAATTCATTTGTTTCATAATATTTGTTTTTGTTATGTCAAATAATCACCGTTTACATGTGGTGCAATGGAGTATGACTCCGCGCTTTGCCCCCTCCCCCCATCGCATCAGGATCCAGCTTCCATTCACCACGTGGCCCACTAAAAAGTACCAGGCGCCCCACAGTTTGCCGACCACTGCTGTAAAGGGTCTGAACTGCCAAAAAATGTCTTAACTCAGTTTAATGTAGTACTACTTTATGACTGAAAAAACGTTGGCAAATTCCTAGGAAAATGGTCTAAATGTATTCATTCTGTTCACAGGTGCTGACATGCTAATGGTTAAGCCAGGAATGCCTTACCTTGACATAATTTGCCAAATCAAACAAAACCATCCACACCTGCCACTTGCAGCTTACCATGTATCAGGAGAGTATGCATGTTTGTGGCATGGTGCTGAAAAGGGGGCACTTGATTTGCGATCCGCTGTCATGGAGAGCTTTACTGCTTTAAGAAGAGCTGGTACTGATATAATAATCACATATTATACACCTGCAGTATTAAAGTGGCTTAAAAAGTAACTAGAATGAATCTTTTTTTGAGCTTGACACTTCCATGAGTAATCTTAAGTGTTTATGTATTGTTTTCAGCAGTGTAAGCTTTCCTAAGTTGTAAAATGTTTATGATGAGCTATCTATGCAGCATCAAAAAGCTTATTTGCAATCCTTGTGTGTATATTGCTTTTTTGCCAATTTCACCAATCATATAAGGAGCAATTTTATTCTTGTGTAGCGACAGGAGTTAGTTGTATTCGTCGGGGTGCTGCTGTGTTTGTGGAAGTGACCTTTAGAATTGATGCTTTTGGTGACTCCGAGCTTTTGGCAAAAATTTCTGTGGTTGTTTTTGGAGGATCATTGACCTTCGTTAACGTCACCCGCCTTGGTTTGACATCGCTGTCAAAAACAAGCCAGAGCTTTTAGGAACTTGACCAAAGTCATAAAAAATAGCAAATTTAGGTTTCAAATACTTTGTCGCAATGATTTGGAACGCAGACTTAAGTGTACAGTCTTGTTTAAAACAGCATGTTTTCTCAAATAACACACACCACTAATATTAATACACTTCTTGTGAAAACAAGCAAATGGCACTAACCTTGCAGAAGTGGCCTTGATGCTTCCCTGCATAAATAAAAAATCACATTTATTTTTTAAAAACATAAACCATCCTTCCTCCTTTCATGCATACATCACCAAACTTACTCCATTTTCATGCTTTTGTGCCACAGACTCTTTTTCAGGAACTACTACATCCATAGATTCTTCCTTCTCAGTCTCAATAGTAGTACATGATTTTTCTTCACTTGTTCGATTAAGATTTTCTTTGTTACCAGCATTTTCTTTCTGTTCATTCGTGGTGTTATCCTGCAAATTTTCCTCTAAAGGCTTGTATTCCTCTCCAATTTCACCATCTTCAAATTGCATGACAGAACAAAACCCATCCCGTGATGAAACAGTAAGAAATTTGCCATCAGGACTCCTGAATGAAACACAAATGGGATTGGCTTCCATGGGGTTAATGAATTTTTTTGGGGGGGTGAGGCATTATTTTCTCTTCAAAGGATTTGGCATCAAACCCTACTTCATTTAGATTTTTTAATATGACAATGCATGTGTCTTCTTTATTGCATCATTTTTGCATTAAATGCCAATCACTAATACAGAACATGTTTTACTTTTGGAATCCTAATTTTATAGTAGTAAAAATTGGTACCTTTAATATTTGAGGTCAAATATGCATTTAATACAAAACATAAGGATCATCTTAAATACTTGTGTTTGACTGAAGTATAGCCAAAGTAACTTTTCATACCAGCTAAGATCAGTAATAGATGCATAGTGGATGTTGGAAGCCATAGCGAATGGAGATAAATGTTGTGTGTCATAAATCAGTACATCTTCACTGGTGGCAATCGCAAATACACTTCGATACTTTAGTTTGAATGGTGAAGCTGTTGGGACACAATGTTCAGTTAGTTGGAAATGTGTCCTTTTTTTGTCGTTTTGTGAGTAGTGTATGTACCCTTTCCATTTCCACCTTCTCTCAACGTAAAAACTATTGGGCAGCATGACACAATGCTAGCAGGTTGCCTTAGGTTTGGAAGGCAAGCACACGGTTTTGAAAGCATGTTCCTTCCAAACATCATCACAGTATTAATCTGCAAAACATGTTTTACATGTTTCCATTATCCACTTTTACTTGACAAAATGAGCTATACCTGTTGGGTACTTTGTTGGTTTCTTTCATCCTCAACCTGAAGACAGCCGGCTGGTGTGATCAACAACTTTCCGTCCGAGGTGAAACTTAATCTGACAACGAATGCAATCTCAAGATGTGAAAAGCACCAAACCCATATTACTAGATCTTACTTCAAAAAACGTAATGCTCATTCTTTACACAATTTTTGCCCATTAGGATAGGCAAAATAGCAACAACGGAAATCTTTTGTACCTCCTTCTGACAACCGTTTCATCATGAAATATCCTTTGCATTTTCTGTGTCTGTCCATCTTTTGACTGTTCTTTAGGCGCACAAGGTTGATTCATTTTCGACACACAGTGCACCATTTTCTTGGTTTGAATGCTGTAAATTCTCAAAGCTCTGTATAAAACAAAAGTATATGTCCACAATATGCTAAGGATAATCTGCAATTTTCAGAGACTGACATAGATTTCACATTTATACACACATGAATGATATCTCAAAATTTTTTATCAAGACTATCGCAAACCTGAAAAATAAAAACAATTAAATCCTAAATCTACTCTTAATTTCATTATACCTGTCACAACTCATTGTAGCAACATAAATCCCCTGGGGGTCAAGCGCCACTCCATTTACAAAATGCTTGGCATCATTAAATATTGACAACTTTTGGCCTTTTTCCATATCCCACAGAATTGCAGTGTGGTCAACTGAGCCAGACACCAGGTAGCGGTCATCCTGTGACCAGGAGAGGTCGTTGACATCTTCAAGGTGTCCCCTATTAATCAAACCAGGTCATAGATGGACATAAATTACACACAAAATTGGTCAACATTGTGCAATGGGTCATATTCAATAAATATATAACATCTAGTGAACAACTAAGAAAATTTGTGCTTTGCCAAGATTTATGGAAACAGGCTTGATTGTTTTTGGTGGTGACAAACCAACTGGTCATGGCAGTAAATGGTTAGTCAAATTAAGGCACTTAAATTTAACATACCGTAAAACCTTGACAGTGCACCACGTCTCCACATTTTGTCCCTCATTGTCAAAAATGTTTGGTGCTTCTTCTTTTTCACTCAGTCTCCAAATAAATATATTGCCATCTATGAAACACATGGACTTGGGATTAATTTTGTCAACAATTTATGTGGCCTTTTATCAGTATTGTAATGTAATACACTTGAATTGGGTCACATTACTTGTTTTAAACGTTTGTATTTTTGTTACTAGTCCAAACCATTTTTTGTCAACAATTTATTACATTAATGTTGCTTTTTATCTTGCCCTAACTTGTTATCATAACCTGCTTCAAACTCAAATGCTATTTATTGTTTTAAAAACACCCATCCAACAGCACATTGTAGACATACCATCGCCTGCAGATGCCAAAAACAGTCCACTGTTTGAAAATCGCACAATATTAACAGCTCTGTCGTGTCTGCTTAAATTTGACAAAAATTTAACATCTCCATCTTTAAACTGCCAAATCTAAAAGACAAAATTACCAAGTGTTATCCTGCAGTGTGATTTCTTTCTCGCAGCATAGCTTTATGTGAAACCTTAAACGTTAACAACGAATATTTACTTACGCGAACATTATTATCCAAACCAGCTGTTGCCAATCGTCGTGGATGTTTAGGTAAAGCTGGTTGCACCGCAATTGAAAAAACAGCTTCTTTGGCATGCCAGGAAATTTCTGGGGTTATAACTTTCATCTTATTAATACAACCACTCGCTCATTCAGGGTATTATTGTTTTGTAAATACAGGTAGCCACAAACCAAGGCCTTTTCCATTCCCACCGTGTATTTCGCGCCAAATCTTTTGTTGTTAATATGCATGATTAACCACGCACCAAAGCGAAACGAATAATTAGTTGAATAAATTTAAAGTCATTCATCAAATACCATAGTTTTTGCATTTTAAAACACGCCTGCACAATAAATATTTTTGTTTACCTTTATGTAAGTATAAAGTATTTGAAAATATATGAAAGCAGCTCTTTCTTTCTTCATTGGTTAAGAGAAACGCTAATGTTTTCGACTTGTTCAATATAGTGCGTCAAACCGTCTGAGATGGTCGGCGCTGCGATGGCCGAGTGGTTAAGGCGTTGGACTCGAAATCCAATGGGATATTCCCGCGCAGGTTCGAATCCTGCTCGCAGCGTTTTTTGTCAACAACCGTTGAACCTCAGACCACAGTCAGTGGAATTCTTTTGCTATTTTTGCAACAAATTCAAACTACAAGGTTTACACGTGCACTATTTCCAACTTTTTTTTCTGTCGCGAATTTACAACATAAGCTCTGAATGTCAATTTAGATGTAATAAACACAGGATTCAGGAACACAGCTATACGTACTTAAAAAGTAACACGATTAGAAACAATACTGTTAGAGCTTGTACGAAGGAAAAGTATTGTTTAGGGAGTGTTGAACACTTTCTTGCGTTACAGTTTATTTGTTACATGCAAGCTCTGCTCTGCCAGTTTTGTTTTTAATTAGGACATAAAACATCTCCTTAAAAAGACTCACAGCGAACAGGTGTTTGTCGCTCAATTAAAACTTCTAGATGCAGGATGCCTTTTTGACACAACGAAAAACAAAACTCTTTCCAGCAGCCGAAAAAACGCTGCGAGCAGGGTTCGAACCTGCGCGGGAAGATCCCATTGGATTTCAAGTCCAACGCCTTAACCACTCGGCCATCGCAGCCGCGATGAAAACGTCGCGGAACAACGCTTACAAACAGACGTGCACATAGCGCCGCTTTACTAAAACAGTCGATTCAAAGCGCCCCTTTTATTCGGCCATTTGAAAGCGTTTAAGCAAACTACACGGTTTCGTTTTGATGCAAAGCTATAACAATTGGTACAACAACCTTTTGGGACTCGAAGAGGAATTGTTATTTTATTTTAAACAAGCTGAACACAAAAAGAAATGGCCTGGAAAAGAACAGTGATTTTTTCACGTAATACCGATCGTAAAAATCAATTGGAACGGAAAATTGGCGATGTTTTTAATCTGATCTTCAATACGTTGCGGTTTTGGCAAAGACATTCAAAGTTAACCAAATGGTTGCGGAAAATTGTATGCAAACGTTTTGCCTTCTCAAATATGATGACTACCTTTGGCTATCACACACAGTTTTGGGGTCACGGCTGATTTTAACCTGCATGGGCTCACATGCAGGCCTTTTCTGCAGTCGTGTCAGTCCAAAGCGATTCGATACGAATATTTTGAAGGTTTTGATCTTGAGCTGTTGTCGCACAAATGTCTGATGCATTGCTTGCATTAGAAGCTATCTGGCTTTCCGAAGCCTGATTACTAGTTGAAGCTTTGGGGTTTCTAGGAAATGCATAAAAATAAAACATAAAACGACGTCTGGCCTTCCAAAAAAGGGTAAAGTGGCACTTTCAAAACCAAATTTTAGGCCATTTTTTTTGTTCTTGCGGCTAATTTCCAAGTTTGGCAATAAACTGATCATTACCGAACTTGTGAGCATCTGCAAGTTTAGAGTGACCCACCCTATCAATGCAATCCGAATATGTAGGTTGAACACAAACGATTTCATTGTGTCCGGTCCGTCCATGCCTACCTCAATGGTTCTAAACTAGTTGGAGGTACCGAGCCCAGCAAGTTGTATGCATTTAGTTACCGAACCGCTTAAGAAATGGGTCTCCGCTAAACGTTTAAGACTTGGGTTTAAATAAACCAAAATTGTTAACTGTCGCACTCAGTGAACGCCAAATCGGGTTTAAAACAGAAGTTGTGCAGATTTCGTTTTACTTTGCCACTTACACGTAAAAAGTGTCCACTTACCCTGTTGGATCATTTGTAACCGGCATCAGTACATGATTTCCATGGTCCGTAAGATTATCTTTTAACTCTCCAACGTCAAAAAGATTGCTCAAGTCCGGCAGCTGTTGTTGGTGAAACGCTGTACTCAAAGCCTGTATATACGTATTTTACACATTTTATTTAAAAATCTGCATTATCTTTCAACACTCGGGTTCCGAGTGCGTCGAACCGTTGAACTAATGATAGCAAGGTGCAAAAAGCAAAATGTTGTTTTAAATTTTTTAAGTGTTGTACCTGCCACTGTTCCGGCGTGAGATTAATATCGTTTGGTTCCACTTCAATAAATCCCGGTGTCTTTGTGCATTGATGCGACCCTCCAGCACCTGAAACAATATCACAAGAATTTCTTATCCAAGTTTATCTTCCAGCAGTATCGCTTTAATGGCACAACATTCGATCGTGAATAAAAGTAAAATCGTATTCTACGGTTTTAGGTGCATGAGCGACGTGGGATAGTTACCTGGACTTAAAACAGCCGGCCCTGCCAAATCAAATTGCAACGTTGGATTCCATAGCGAACTGGCGTCCACTGTGAACGTTTGCGGGTATTCTGTGTTGAGTGGCATGGTGGGACTCTGCTGCATCCCGCTGACTAACGGCAGTTGCTCGCAAAGATGTATGTATCCTACAACAATCCAAAAAACACAACTTGTTGCAGTTGGACGCAAAGAAACGTTTTTTTTAACTGTGATTTAGAATGTCTTGAGGTGACAAGTTAAAATCTTATACGTATGCGATTGCGTATTTTCAAAGTTTGATTGCAAAACAATTAAAAACGTCACTATCCCGAAAAACGTCAGCGTATGTTTCGCTGGTTACAATGTACAAAAACATTTTAGCTGGAAGTGTACCGTTTTGTTTTCCAATTTGATTTGGAAGTTTTGGGACGCTTCGTCTTCTCTCCGTCGTCGGCCGCGGTCCTTTGCGCGAAGGTCGAAGACCGCGGAACATAAGGTGTTGCGCAACCGCTCTGCAAACCAACGATTACTCAGCCTGTGTCTTACTGACTTAATCGTCCGCTATAGGGACATGTACGTAGCCAAACGTACAACAACACTGACTGGTTGCTTTATATCTCTGAAGTAGTACTCCACGTTTACTGTGCAATGTTGAACCCTTTGAAACCTAAACGGCTTAACGGTTGCGGTTTCACTAAAAGCAGGGGCTTTTTTCCAAGACGTGAGCAAACAATCAAGGTTTTAGCAGGCTGTCGGGTCGTAGGTTACCTTATCCTGGCTTAAATATGTACTCAAGACATGCAATAAAGTTTACAAACCCTTTTCGCACGTCGGTTAAACGCACAAATAAGCTCATAGCAAACTGACCATATGCACTGGTTTTGTCTATGTGATACATACTCGTTGTAGGAACGCATGGCGGCAACAGCCTGTCTAGATGCGCGCGACATTCGACAATGGAATGGTCCAGGTTGCCGTCGAACCCAATGCAAAATATCTAATCTTCCACGGAAGAAAAATGCATGAGCATATCGTTGCCAGTCGACCGGGTCGTCACGTAAACCGTTGTCCACGACAACCTGACAAATAAAGGCATTGTTATCCGCCCCGCATGTCGAGTTGTGGATATGTTGAAAAAACACAATAAGTAAGCGTTAATTTAAACAGAAAACCTCTAGTTAAAAGTCAGCATATGAAGGCTAATTTTAAAAAACATCGTTGTTTGTGCAACTATATGTTAACAGGCTGCTGACATAGAGGGTGGTAACTACTATAAAACTCGGCCTTAATTCAAGTCAAGGATTGGAAGGTTCAGTATGCTGGTTGTCATTGTTGCAAATGTTTTGAAAAGCCGTTCTTTGGTTTATAAAATTTGATATTTGTGAAAAGTGTTAAATAGTATCTAAAATAAACAATCTAAAGGTTTCATGCAGAAACACATTAGGGCACAGACAACCTTTTAAAAGTTTTACAGTTACCAAATGAACACAAAATACCTTACGAAATCCATACAAATTGAGTTGGCGAATAAAGCTGGTGAACGCCATAGTCTTAAAACGGTCACAACGTGGTATTGCTCCATTTCGCAGGATTTCGCTTTCAAATTTCGGCACATCGATAACGATATGCGTCCCATCCTCGGCCCACCAAATTGAGCAGTAGCATTCATTGCTGGTTAGGCGATACAGTTTTGCTGGAAAGCCTGTGGTGTTCAGTTCCCTTCGATTTCCAAATCCACACACGGTCAAAGTGGTCGTATCCATTTTTTGCGGATAACAATACAACTGAAACCTTCTGGAACTAAATGCTTTGCCTGCTTTTCTAGATAAATTTGAAACAATGCAACCTTTGTCTTGTCTGTTGTTTCGTAACAGTGTCTAATTATAAAGGCGGGAATTGATGAAAAAGCAGATGAGCGAAAACAGAAAAAATGTTAAATTTTAAAAACTTTTAAATTGTTACAATCTGTTTTTCAAGATAATTAAGGTTAGTTATGATATAACATTCGTTGTTTAAATATAGTTCTGTTTTTTTGTTATTGGTTGCCAACCGTCTGTGCAGCCAACTTTGTGGTCATTTGTTAAATTTATTCAATAACAAACTGGAAAATATTATGATTGCACATTCAGGATGGCGAAGCAAAGTTGCACAAAGAAGATTAAAAACCTTGAAAGTTAAAAAATGTTAAGTAGTGTGCGAACCAACAATATGAATGTTATATGTTATATCAACCAATGATCTAATTATTGACTCTAGGGTAGATCGTAATCCATATATTTTAAAACTCCCTAAGTCAAATATGGTTTACATCGTGGTTGAAGTAAAAAAAGGTAATCCTGTTATCTCGTATTACGCAAGCAAGACCAAGCATTTGTTCCTGAATATATAATGTGGTAGATTAGTTTAGGCCTGTGCCCTCCCGGAAAGGATAATAAATCATTCAGGATATCTCCACATACCGATATGCGAATTAAAGCCAACGCTTCTTCCTCAACGCATTTTAGCGCAGCCTAACGTTTTTACGCCTTACAAGGTCACATTGGCACACCCATATTTAGTGTTTGAAAACCAGTGTGCGAATATAGGCTACTGCTGAGGTAAATTGAAACTGACAAATTCTGGTGAAAAAAATTTTGCTAGACAGTGCCACGATATTTATTTTTTTGCATCTAAAAGGTGGAGGTCTTGTAGGATGGGGAATTTCAGGCATAGTATTTAACAGGGTATGTTTTTCACTGGTGACCGCCAATTCGAAGAACAAAAGTTACGATGAGTCGCCATACAAGTATTACACGTTACAAAAACGATTAGAGTTGCAAGTACGCATGGTTAATTAAATAAGAATCTTCGCTACTTCATGTTTAAGCTGACTAAAACCAGCAACTTAGAAAATCAGTAATTCTATGTGTTGCCTTAACATTTGAACAAATTCAATTTGCTTGTAATCTTTTATTACATGTCTGGGACGTAAACAAGGTATTGAACCGTATCTAGGTTTGCAAAGTCATCTTGTGCTTAATACGAGCCTATGATCACGACCGAAACTTGTGAATTAATTGCTGGGGCTCGGAAGTTGTCACCTAATCAATTCATCAACAGCAAGAACAGTTCTAACTTTACCACACTCGAAGGCTAATTATAAGAGCTGGCCAGGGTTTCACGTGATAGAGTAATACGGGTGCTCTTTGATTATTGCACTGATTTTTCTTGAGTGATCCTCAGCACAAGGAAGCCTTGGTTGGCGACGATAGGTTGAGAGTATTGTTTGGTTTGGAAGGTTGTTGAGCTTGTTGAAAAAGGGGTGTTTGAAAAAAGACATGTAACTTTAGTTTGTTTAATTGACCATATAGTAAGTTTGATGATATATGAGTTTTAGCAAGGTTGTCGCGATGCCCTGGTGTGTTTCTTTTTTATTTTAAAGGCTTTGCGGGAAAACGCATGTCTTCCTACAATAAAAATGTGTTCCAATTTGAAATAGAACGTCCCCTGATAAGAGTACAAGGCGTGATGTTGTTCAACATATTTAAACAAATAGTTTGCAACTACGGGGCAAATCGATAAAGTTTTCGATCTAGCAGCATGGTTAGGGATTTTCCAATTCTGATGTCATGTGTTATTTATTTTGTTGTGTTAATGTATGGAACTCTGACATTTTGCGTTGTTCGGTGTACCGTTAGAGTGCATTGTACCGGAAAAGCTTAGGGCCAAACTAAGTTTTAGCATATGCTTGAACACAAACATAAACTAGTACCCAGATGTATAAGATTCACCACGATGGCGCAGAAAGCTGAGCCGCTCAGTTTTGTGAAACGGCGTATTATAGATTAAGGGGTCGTCTTTTTCCACACCTTTATGATACAGCTTTGGGTTTCGTGAACCACTGCACGCATTTGGTGTTGCTTGACTGAATAGAGGTCTTGTTTTTCTGTGCTTAGGCAATGACTCTTAGGGCATGGTGACTGATTATAGCGTTTCAATGACTGGTTTACTAAAAACACAATTGTAAACAAACCCTGCTACCAATGTGACTGTCTTTTCACAAATGTAAACATGTCTGTCGTGTGCACACATATGTAAAGAATCCAAGTTAATCCTTTAGTTTCCAGGCTGCTTTTGCTAACTTAAACCTAACTATAACTAAAACTTGATCGCAAAAACTGCGGTTTGTCGAAAAGTAAAGTGCTTCGTAGCATTATAATATTGTTTGGCATAACATGGTTTAGCAGACAATTAAGATAATATTATGTTTATTTTAGCGCACTTCAGACGTTTAAATAGCGATCATTTCTTATAACTTACAATGGGCGTTCCAACAGACAACGGTGCCGCTCCAGAACAAAATACTCAACCATCATCCACGGTGGCAAACAACGAAGAAATTATGGACGAAGAAGTAGATTCGGTCTCAATGAAACTTGGTGTCTACAGTAGACGATGGGTGATCCTGACCATTTCTTGTGTGGCTATTTTTCTTCGAGGTTTTAATCAGTCCTGCTATGGCCCAATTAACAGTGTATTTGTCAAGTTTCTTGGCATCCAACCATGGCAAGTAGATTGGTTTATCCTTACTCAATCCGTAGTGTTCCTCAGCATGTCTCTGCCTATGTCATGGCTGACGTCACGACTAGGCTTCCGTCAGTCGTACCTACTGATGACGTCCACGCTGCTGTTAGGCTTCGCTCTCACAACTGTTGGAGCTTCAATGCCGACGGGTTACATCTCAATTATAGTCGGCCAGACGGTGATGGGTTTCAGCAACATCATTTCCTGGTCTATACCGCCACCTACCGCCGCGATTTGGTTTCCCACGGTTGAAGTAGCCACCGCTGTAGCGCTGCAAGTGGTGGGCCGCGGCGTCGGCGAGTCTGTGGGGTCAGTACTGACGCCGGAAATCGTGAATGTACGTCAAAGCATGGGTGTGATCGGATTCCGACTTACGTGGATATTTATTACGTTCACAGTGATTGCTGCGCTGCTCACAGTTTGTGTCTATTTCTTTGTCGTCGATGCGCCACCCTTGCCGCCCAGCGAAGCCCAAGCCAAGGCCATTATACAGAAAGTTAAAACCGGCGACCTTCAGAAACAAAGTTTTACTGAAGCCCTACAGCAGTACAAGCAAGTTATCAAAGAACTCTTCACAGATCCGTACTTTGTCGCCGTTTGGTTTGTGTTCGGCGCCGTCAATCCTGTATTGCGTAATAACAGCGTGCTCTTGTCCTCTGTTCTGCATACAAAGTTCGTCGGTCAAACGCAGCTAAACTCCAAGGCTGGTCTGGTTCTAATGGGCGGCTGGATTACTTACACGATAGGAGGCTTCATTGCTGGTCCTCTGATCACCAAAACGAAAAAGTTCCGCGAGGTGGTGCTGTTTAGCGTATTTTTTGAGTGCGTCACGTGTCTGGTGATTCTACTTGGGGTGAGGTTTTCACTTTTGGTCTGTGTATACGTCGGAGTTGTAGCTCAGGGCCTATTCCTGGGCATGGCCAACACGTCACTCTTTGAAATTCTCATCGAGGTAACTTACCCCAAACCCACAATGCTTGTCACGATGGTTAACATCATCGGAATGGGGATTTTCCGTCTCATCTATCCCATTATCGGGCGTGTGTTGCTTAGTAACATCGGTGCCACCGCCTCCACATCATTTCCGTTTGCTCTTACGTTTATATCGTCTGTAATATTTCTCATAATGCGGCCACCCTATAAGCGGCTCCAAGCTGACAGTGGAAGCAGTACAATTGGCACCGACAGCGAAAAAATGAAACTGCTTACCAGCAATGGCGACAAGTAGACAAAGCCGCGCTTGTGTGATATTCACTCATTTCCCAATGTTGTAAACTTTAATTTGTATTGTCTGTAAACTATATATCTGGTTGTACGAACGTTTTGTGCAATATTTTTGTTTAAATAAAACAATGTTCCAAAAGTTTTGACCACAAACGCGTTAATATAAGTAAGTGGCATTCAACCTTTTTTAGTGACAGAAACAAATTTAAAGCCTCATGTTTATAGGCAACCACATGAAAACAACGCAAGTTGTTTAGATGGAGGAATAACCATTTGCTGCGTATAGCCTATACGTAATAAATGCCATCGATCCAGAGTCTGAAAGAGGCAGACAACAATGTAAAGCATATTTTTAGCAAAAAAACGCAATTTTGCAAGGTAACGAATTTTTCCCGCTATTTTCAGCTGATTAGTTAATAAAATTCTCTGTTTTTCACGACGTTTTTCGAAAGCCGCGTAAAGGTTGATTGTAAGCCGCCGTTAAGAATCACTTATATACACACTTAGACAAACATTTACGGTACAACTACAAGTTGTAGTTTTATTTAGACATACTGTCCTAAACAAGCAATTTGCTCAACCAAACTCAACAATAGTATTCTTTGACTCAACCCGTTTTTGATGTAATACTTCGTCACCCTCTTACGCCACCATGCGTGTGACGTTTACCGGCTATGTTAAAGCATTTGACCACACTAACTAACTATAGCTCAAACTACAGATTGAGCAACACATGTCAAACTAGTTGGCAATTTTATCAAATTAATGAGAAAAAACAATGATTTGCATATGAAGCCGAGTAACTTAGGGACAACGCCCACTTTTAAGCCAATCATATATAAAATAAGATTTATTTGCCATTACAAGTCCAGATGACCGTTTCGTGGTTTAAAATTTAAAACTTGTGAGCCAAATACAACGTTTGAGTCGTTAATAAATTCAATCATTTTAAATAGTGTTAAAATTACTAAAATATGTTTTTTTGCGTACATGCAACGTCATTCGTGCGGTGACCGCCAAACCGTGACGCAACGTCAGGGCAAAACTGTAAACAGCAGTTGTGTTTGGTTAGCAGTTGGGCGTGCACCGCGGTTAACGAATCGCTATGGGTAAGCATTTTCTGAAGCATGCTTGATTTGTTGAGCGCACAGATCCATGCACGTGCCATATTGTTGGAAAGTAGTGTTCTTGCATTTGTGATGAAAACTACTAAATAAAATGGCATATTGATGGTATATTTGCACTTTTTTCTGTTTATAAATGCAAGTACAAGCCCCCCGACCCCGATGACAAAAATTAAAATATATTTACCTGGAAACTTTCAAGCTACTTTTTGGCCTAAGCTTTTGTTAAAAAATGTGGTTTACTTTGATCTTAAAACATACTTTTGCCACAATATTGTCATATTTATCCTTCTTTTTCATAGAAAAGTTAACAATGGATTAGTCAAGGAGCTTAAGAAAGAACATTGACTAATTTGGATGATTCCAATATAACAGTTTTACGAATGCTAAGCTCAGAATTTTGTTTGCACAGATTACTTTAACAAAGTTTACTAACTAAAATCACTCAATGTGAGTTGGCAATAGTAGAATTTAGAAAATATGGAGGAGCCTCATGAAAATATTAGAAAAAGATTGACAGTTGGTGAAGATAGGTCGGAAGCTGAGGCAACGTCATCACACCAACAACCAAAGCGCCCGCCAGCTCAAGATGATAAGGTCTATGAAGGCATAAGGTAAGAATATTTTCACTCTTTATTAGTTCCTCTGTAGAAATTTATTACAGTAGTTACTGGTTGCGATAAGCACTAGCCGAACCCAAATTACCAACTTGGTTGTTCTGATGTTTTAACTGCCTGTTATTTTTATTTTAGGGGCCATGAACGACACATCTTGTTCCACTTTTTCACCTTGTTTAGCATCAGCTTCGTCATTGGTGTGGTTTTTATCCATTTAAGCCTTTGGATGAATGTAAGTTTCCTGTCCAAATTTCACATTCAATTCTTTTTATGGGTTTAAGGAAAATTGGTCTGTTTTGGGGTATATTTTTTGTTTTTTAGAGCTAATCAATTTTGCAGAATATGACTTAATGATAGACGATACATATCTTGCAAACATAAATTCAAAGTGTCCACTTATAATAAAAACTAATTGAAACAAAACTTTTCAGTTACTTATGGGGCAAAGAAATACATGTATATTTATTGCAAGAGTGCAAAACAAATTTTTTAAATTGTTTCTCAGGCAAACCTGTTGAATGCCGCTGCCCAAGAGCAACTATCACAGACTGATGGTGCAGGGCAAGATGAAAACACACATCCTCTTGCTACCAGTTCAGATACAACACCACAAACAAACACTGAAGCCAAATCTTTGCCCATTTTGCTACAGACTGCTTTTTATTACACCGGAACATATTTTTTGGGAGGATCATTAAATGAAACAAGATTTTTTACTGCTCCATCTTAGGAACAAGGATGGTATACTGTGTTCAAACTTTTTGCACAAACATAGTACAATCTCGCAAGTGGTGGCGTAAGGTGAGGTGTTCAATTTGTGGTGTGGTTTTTTTTCCTCGGTTTACAAGTCCTTCACTGGAGCACAAACAGAGCTGTTTATGTACAGGTAGAATACCGCTGCTGCTTTACGTTCAATGCGACATTAGGTTTTGCATTTTGGCCCACTAATGTTAAATTGGACTCAGACCCTGCTAATTGGTGGATATTTTGAATATTTTGTTTAACTTATCTTTGCTAAGGGTGTGATAAGTGTCACATGGCTGATAGCAAATGTAGCCTATAACTTTTTGTGACTATGCCAGATGAAGCTGCAAAACTTTGCAGCATATCAAAGTGTCTGTTTTATCTACAAAGTTCCCTGCTGTTTTGGTTGATATTAATTATACATGTCTTGCAGTTGTTTCAAAGATTGTGTGAAAATGTGTCAAAGCGTCGAAGTCTGGATTTAGAGCGACATGAAACAAACATCATTAATTTTTCATGCTGTCTGGTGATTACTTGTGCACGTATTGCACATTAGTTTCATGTTTTGCTGTGGCACAAACAGACTTATCAACTATTTAACGCAGCACAAAACTATAAAAACCCTCTAAAATTGACAACTAAACTGATTTTGGTAGAGAAGTTATTTTTGACAAACCACAAGTAAAATTGGGCACAGCCGGTCACATGGTAAAACCGTGATCAAGACAAATATTTAAATTGCCTCTTTATTGTTGACACCATCAAACCTGTTTGCACATCTCTGTGAACTTACACCTAAAAAGCTGAGCTGGTCTTTTTCTTCTGGGTTTAAACCAGTTACGCATTAACAACATTATTTTTGTGTTTATTTTTTTAGCATTTAGCTAGTGCCTTGTTAAATTGGCACATTGTGTTGGTGTTCCTGCTCTTGTTATGCGACAGTCTTTCATTAATTTTGTTTCTCCAATAGTACATTCAGTTGTATAACTTTAAATGTTTCAATTTCTACAAGGTTGCTTGTTTTAAGGTAAATTTTGAACGATTACTGCGTTTTTAACTAGCAAAGTTAAAGTTGTTCGATTGGTTCAAATTTTGCAAACAAATATTTCGTCTGGTAGCTTTTAAACAGTGCATTGATACATTTAAAATCCAAGCAATAATGTGCCTAATTGCTCAAAGTTTACCATGCTTTAAATGATTACTTTCCGGAATTTATACCTTCTAAATCCATGTTATCCATCCTAACCCCATATTACTTTCAAACCAGCAATCGCCTATCCCTGATTTCTAACTAACGGCAACAAGCCCTCATGGACATTTCGAGTATGCCTACAGGCCGTGCAAAAATGTGTGTGTTTGTTTGCCGAAAATTTGTCTGTGCTAGCGGGTGCCAATGCCACGCGGCACGCCAGAGTCACGTGGTACACGGTCCGGCGAGATTTTTCTCACAGATGTGTGCAACTTACACGAAGTCCCATCGTTAAACAAACCATCACAGGTTTTCTGAAAGAACAGTGCTGTGTAATCAAACGCTGGATAGTTTGCTAATCTAATTAATTGTAAGCGCAACTCATTTACGCCGCACGTTTTCATCAAAATTTACGCACGCGTACATCCGTAATGCATAATTAATCGTTTTTCAAATCCACTACCGTTACTTGCACATAAACTGATGATAATTGCAAGTTCATACAACGGATATGAATTCAACTGTTATCCCATAACGGTATTGTTGATCCAGATCGTGCAAAAATTCACCAACCCTACGGAGAAAGGCCAAACCGCTTAACTATCAGCACTTCGTTGACAGAGCTTGATGACGTCATACTTTATCCCCGAATTCCAAGTCACGTGCGCTTGAATTGCCACCAATGACGTCATTTTCGCTTTCGACCCGTGGTGAAGGGAAATTTGCCAGATAATGCAACGGCCTTGATATCGATGGCCCCAATAGGGTTTACGGGCGAGCTTCGTGCGGTTAACCGGGATGATTTTTTATAATTGTGTGCAACAGACTGGAAAATTGCTCAGGTTCTACCAAAACACTATGCTGAAACAAGTACAGACAGTTTAAACTTGCCTTACTTATCCAAGCCTGCCGAAATGGGTCATTTTTAAACTAAAACTTGCGCCAGTTACTGGAATTTATTCACCCACATACTGTTTTCCTTCCCGAAACCGTGTAAGGTTGCTGGAAATAACACGGGTTTCCGGGATTGCGATTTGACCCGTTTCTCACAAATGTCAACGCGCCAACTAGATTCCTTGTAACTCGCTAATTTGACGTTTATTTCGGTTTACTACAGCACCCGCGTAACAAGTTTTGCGCAGCTAACCACGCCGCCTGAAATAAAATGAACATTGCGTTTTATGGCGGTTCCACAATTTCAAAACGGGAAACAAACCGAACTTTCTTTCTACCATGCCTAATGCTCGACATGGTGGAACCTCAGTCTAGAACCGCATTCTATGCCGCGCATGGAGACCTTGTAAAAATCACCCAAAAGTTGCCAGCTTTTGCTCCGTTTGAAAATGCCCCTATACGCATTTATACACATACACAGAAGCCTACACCGCTACACAAAATTCAGTCCCCCTACGACCTTAGCTTATTGGCAGCCTCACTATATAGAAGCACCCGCTTGCAGGCCGACTCTCGCTCTATGCTGATTGTGATACACTCTTTTGCACTGTGTTTTTCCTTTGTTTTATTTTCGCCTTTAGCCGATGTTGCAATTCTTAATTGACCTGTACATAGGTATTACAGACTACGAATATATAAATATATGTGATGTATGTGTGTGCGTGTGTTTGTACGTTCGTAAGAGATCCGCTCGATTCATTAAAAGATCGATTTGAAACACGGCTGTTAGTGAGTAAAAAGGGAAAGTACAGGTGCTTCTGTTACGCTGTTTGAGTATATTTGCATTTTATTTTGACTGGTCACTTTTTTAACATCATTACTGTTTGGGTAAAATTTGCAGCGCGTGTCTGCACCCTTTGCAGAACATAGATATATCGTGTGTGTTGTAAAAAATTGTTCTAGAGCGTTACGACCCTGGGGTGACCAGCCAAATCTCTTTTAAAGCGTTATTGCGTTAAAAACGGGGACAATTTTGCGCAGTACTCGCTTATCTGTAGAAACCTGGTGTGTCACTTTCTTTGTAAACAAGGAATGGCTAAAAGCGTTTGTTGCGTTTGTGACGAGTTGCAAATCACGGTTTCATTTCATCGCGGGAAAAAATTTCGGTTCGAACGATAAATTAAAGGTAACAGTACAGAAACACCCGCATGTAACGTGAAACTGTTTTGTTTCGCTAATGTGTGGTATCTCATGCTGGTAGTAAAGTAGAAAACATTTCGCCTATAGCCGCCTACTCAGAAACAACGCGGTAATATTAATTAACTGTCGCAAGACTTCCGTTACACGATGTTATGTTGCACCACAGTCGACACAAAAAACAAAGTGAGCATGAATGCTTGTCATAAACGTGTTTTTTCCTTTCCACGGGAGCGGGCAGTGTATCATCATCCGGCCATATGTTTTGCAGCCCGACAGGCAAAATCTTTTGTGTTGGCTGGCGGCTTGGCTTTTTTTAATAAGGCAGTGCGTTGCGCTTTTGTGGCGCAAAGAAGAGGGAAATTTTGACGGAAATGTGCGGTTTGGCATATGTGCCGCTTTTCATTGCTGGTACTGCTCCGTTTGTAGCTTTAAAACTTTCGTTCAGAACGAATTGGCGTTTTCAAACTTACAGCGTTTTATCTTGGCTGTCGTATTCATGTTTCTTGCAACAATGGAAACATTTTTTTACCGAAAAGCTACCTTTGGGTCCCAAAAACGTTCAAGTTCAGGTCCAAATGCCAAATGTTGACGAAATGTAACTGAATGCACTTTAAAAAAGAACTCTAATAATAAACGGATTAGCTTGAACATGCGACACGTCTAACTAAGGCTGGATAAACCAAAATAACCTCAGCAACAAAAAACTGTCATCAGTGACTCAATGTCATGGATATCGTGACTTGCACGAGACATTGGCTGACCAACAAAGTGTTCATATGATGGAAAGTACTTAAATGTGTGATACAACTCACGACTTGCACCCTCAAACACGATTTTCTTACAATCCTCAGTTTCTAAAACATGGCATTTTATTTAAGGCACATAAATCCATGCTCGTTTGAAAGTTTACCCAAAGAAATGTTTTAAAAAACGTTCACTATTCCAGAAAAATCGGGACAAATCTTGTTTAGAAAACGGTGAAAATTGCAGCGTTGCACACATAAACAAAGCTATTGTGGTTATAAGGGTTTTTGTGAATTGCCTTTGAGAGTTGGCATCTACGTAGCTACGTACTTTGAATCATCGTCAAACTACTTGAATATAAACTGTTGGTCATTAATGCGTCATTTCTGGCCACTTAGATGCTGTTTAAAAATGTGAATAATCGATTGTTGTTTGCGGTATTCAAAACGTTTTGTGCAGAGCAGGCATTATGTAAACTTTCATTTTGTTGACGTATAGGCCACAGAAGGCGGTAATACCCCAGTTATAGAATTTAGAATTACTTGATCTGACTCATGTCATTACGCAGATTTTCTTTGAGCTATGGAAATTAGATCTTTTTTAAAAAACTGCACAAATCTTGAAACTGGCTAAACTGTTAAGATTCTGTTGACAATATTAGCACCCACCGCTTCATGTAAGTCACTACATCTTTGCCTCAACACAAAAATAGGTAAAAATGAACACATTGTGTTTTACTTAAAATAAAATGACATGTCTGATTAGCCTAAAAAGTATGTGGTAATTGTAATGTTAAGATGTTATAGCGTTTAATCCGATTTAACCTATAACAACCATCCCATTTTAGTTAGTAATTAGTGAATTTTGGTTTAAAACGTGTATGTCTATATTTAAGTTTGTTTGTTGTATGTGGAAGTGAAGGGGGCACAAACGTAGGTACCAGGGTTGTTTTCGTTAGGAAATTCATCATTAGTTGCTGGTTGTCAGCGGGCTTCTGCTTGCTGCACATCACAAATGCCGGAAACTGACTGGTTTCATGCGTTGCTCTCTTCACGTACGATGACACATTGCATTCGTTCGTCGATAGATTGAAATGTATGGTAAAACATTAAGAGAAAAGTCTGATTTTATATCGTGTATGTTCGCCGAAATGCCCAATTTACAACACAGACAACGAGAATGACTTCTGTTCATGTGAAAAATGGTACTTTCTGTTTTGTGTTTGTATGATATCGTTTAATTTTCGTTTTTCCTGGCGTCATAAAAACAAGCGTACAGTACAGCACAAGGACTAAAACAAGCAAAAAAATTTACAACCTGTACATAGAAGGTAAATAAGCGATTCTGTTAAACGCATGCACCAATGTAAACTGAATTTAGCGCCAACTTGTCAAGAGGAAATATCAAAATTTTACATATACCTTCGTTGAGGTTATAGTGACAGATATGAGGTGCTGATTAACGATGATGCAAATAATGTAGCGGAAAGTCGCCTGTCAGTGGGGGGTGCTGCCCACGGTGCCTTACGATGATTGGCTTGTGCGAATCACGTGTCTACCACGACTTGTGAAGGCTCCGTGACCACTGCGAGACTATTAACGACTTTGTCACTTTTTCATGGGTTTCGTTCTGTCACGAAGCAGCGTTTTGCGTTAAGTTAGTGTTTTGATTCGGAAACAGTGCTGCGAAAAGGGCCTTGTGGTATTTTCAGGATGTCCTGCTGACTAAATCGAATTGCGGCAAACCGCTGATTAGGCGTTCCACGCATGCATTATTGCTTGTAATATTCCTGACTTTGAATCTCAAAAACGAACAGTACTACGTAGTGAATTCCTAGGAACCTAAACTAATTGGCCTTGGTGTGCATTGGAATCTTGTTATCCGCGGTGAACGGAACATTTATAGGCTTGCTTACAATGAGTCCGCCGTCACGTACCTGACTCATGGCCGGTCCAGTTTTATTTGACGTGATTTTTTCGGTTTGGACATGTTGGTACTTTTACTTGGTTTACTAAATTGGAGCTAAGAAGCTCTGGTTTGAAAGCGACGTACGCGTATATGTTACATATTTTTTGTTTGGCAGTTCTGCCTAAAACCTATATTATTTATAAATTCGTGATCGACACATAGAATACTGACTTTTGTCCGTCTTTGTGAACAGTCCGACTCTTTGTCGCGAAACAACGCTGTTTACAGAAAAGTTGTTTTTTCCACTGTTTTAATGCACCCGATCGAAAATCATCAAACTCACATTTTGATTTTGTTTAAACGGAATTTTTGATGCTGCAAGAAAATTTATTGTAGAAAATTAATACAGAGACGTGTTCTTTTAAACTGCATCAACTCTTACAGAATAAGATTAATACCCACTCAAGCACATAACTGTGAAGTGAAAGTACAAAACTGGACGTTTACAGTAACACCAGAATGCCCCTGGTTTCCAAATAAAGACAAACAAAGGGATTAAATCACTTGCTTGCGCATGATTCACTAAGTAAACTCAATACTTTTAAGTCAGCAGTTCGAATTTTTCCTGAAGTCTATTTCGCAACTGAAATCGCATAAGCTATACAGAACCAAACCGACCTGATATGTCATTAATTTTACATTAGGTTCCCTTACGAAGTTTTCGCGAGGAAGCCTAAATGGAAAGTTATTTTTTTGGAGTAAGAAAAGGTAAAAAATGATTTTTTTTACTTTTTTATTTGAACATTTCAACCAGATTATAGCTTCCAATAAGCAAATTTTACGGCCACCTCTGTTATGTCAAAATATTTCACTTCGGTTATTTTAGCCGGATATTTTTTTCAAAACACATGAGATGAAACCACAGTGAAGGGGTAAAATTTTTCACCGCGGTGTAAAATGACTGAAAAGGCACAACAGGCCTTAAAAGAAATTTACCCGCCGATATGTCTGTAAACCAGCAACCGCCACATCAAGCACAAAATGACACGAAAAAGTGTTTACAAATAGAAAATGGGACAAGCACTTTTTTACGTACTTTCGCAAAGTGAAACTGCAACGTTTTTTTCAGAGGTATTTACAGAACAGATCTATCAAATAGAAGATATGAGGCAAACGCACATTTAAGGTTTACACCTGGCTTCTTGCAGCAGCCTATAGCCCGAAAAAACATCAAAAGTGGTAGATGTTTAACGCATAGTACATTACACATTTTATGATGCCTTTGACGTCTGGTGCAGTGCACCGTCTGCGGCGGCAAAAACCAATATTTACAAGGATGCTTACGCAGATGTTTCACGGGGTTAGGCGTGCCAGATATGCCACGTGGGGTCACACTGAAAGTAGTGCACAGTTTGAATGGAGAATGGAATGTTAACAACCACATGATCAACATGACTCGATGACAAATACTGGAATGAGATTAATATCATGGTCCAGCTAGAAAAGTACACTTCATACTCTTAGTACAATAAATCAGGTTTAAAGGATGATTAAGGGAAAGATGTACTGTATTCGTTTTCAGTGGGCACTTTACCAAAAAACAGTTTTAGCAATCTATCTCATCAAGTTTTTTGTTTTTTTTGTGGGGCAAGCAACATCTAGGGACACACTCCAAAATGGCAAGGTGTTTTTTGATGAAAAATGTTACAACCGAAATTAAATCCATCTTGACCCAAGCAACCTCATGCCCTGTGTTTGTAAATAACACTACCAACATGCCACTGAGCAAAAAAAATTACAACAGCACAATGTTAAAAAAACAACATGACAGAAATACAATATATAAACTAACGGCAGTTTGAAAGCCAAAGCAAATACACATGAGTTGCAGTGGTAGTGGCAGAATGGTGTTATGGTATAGCAGTATTAGTACGCAAGAAATTATAAACTATAAGCAGCAATGATAGGAAAGTCCCAAGATTAAAACCTTCATGTAGCTAAATTCAGATGAAAAGCAGAGATATATTGCATGAGAAGAGTTGGCAAAATACACAATACAAGCATTGGAATCAATAAAACCAGTGGTAAAAAAATTGCACCACACATCTTAAAAATATCATGGCACCAATTAGCAAGGCTCAGGGTTTAGGCACGGCACAGACACTAACCCTACAGTTTCCATAGCCTCAACACATTTGTGGAAGACATTACAACCTTGCCTGCTGCTCCATTTCACAGCAACCCATGCTGGATTGGGTTTAATCAGTCCCAAAGTATTTCTGTCCGAAGTGAACTGGCGCCACATGATGGACTTCTGTCGATAGAATTCTTACTTTGGGGTGGTTGGCTATAACTGCATTCAGTCCTGTTGACATGAAAGGATTGTTTAAATGGCCCAGGTAATCAAGAACTACATAGTAACCAAACCACACTGAAAATACATATTCCAAATGTTTGAATCTACATGTATCAACTCGGACATTACAAATTAAGCCATTTTAATTTATCTTTAAGAAAGCATTTGTCAACTTGTTGTTTAGTCAAGTCATCATTAGGGGTATAAAATGAAGAGTCTCCTGTGAAGAGGTTATGATAATAAACCACAAAAATGTCAGTTTAACACAAAGCTTTGAATGTGATGCGCTTACCTTCGGGAGTTGTAAAAAGAGTAAGGATAACAATATTGGTCTCCGGTACATTATGCTCCTCTAATATTTCTATGGCTTTGATTGCAGTGTTACCAGAAGCTGAAAGCAAAAGGATCATTAGAAAGCACCAACTGATTGGAAAAAGTATTTGATGGTAGTTCTTTCTGAAATAGGTCTAAATTTTAGCCACAAATAAAAGCTTAAGTTTTGTCTGAAAAATCTGAACAAATGTTTATGTAGATATTGATACCAGCCAAAATTTTGCATTAAATAACCACTTAATTACAATTAGTGTTATCAGTGAGGCTTTAACAGTTGGAACATTATTTCTCTTTTTACACAGGTAAATAACTTAGGACTGCTTTTCTAAGACATTGTTCATGATGACAATAGCATTAGTTGAAGTGTCAGAGCAAAAAAAATGTTTTACTTACAAGCAATGGCTTGTACTGTTTATAGACACTATACAAAACAGTGCATTGTGTTCTTAAATGACCTAAAAATTGTCACATACACAATATGGGATACATCATCAAAACGTTTCTTCTGTGAATGTCCTTTGGCAGTTTGGCATAAAAAACTTTGGCTTGGTTTGTATCATCATCTGTTTGTATGAGAATTTTTCCAAGTCGTATTGATCTGCAGCAATCTCGCAGGCCTTGTTCCATTGCTTCGCCTTTAGTAAACAGAAAATTTTATAATTAAATGATTAAATTTAGTATTTCTAACGGCTTTTTTAAATGCTGGCACTGTGGGCATTACCAAAACATTTGCATTACTGCTTGCTAAATAATAATTGGATAGAATAGTCCTGTCCCAGTCTTTAGCACCCAGTTTTCTCATGAACAAGGGCTTTTTACAATCAGACAATCTTTGTGAAAGTTTATGTAGGAAAACTGATTCAAAGTACATGCATTCAAGCCAAAACTTCCAAGCCACCCTTTCAAATACTTTAAATTTGATTTACAATCAGGGAAGAAAATATTTACCACTTCGAATTATGCTGACTCCACAATTTCCTTTGTCAAATTTAATGCCTTGATAAGCATGTCCAGAGGGGGTTTGTACCTCTTTGCTCGAATAGGGCAGCAGATTTAAACTTTCTTCAATCACCATTCGTATAAGACGGTCAGCACTAAAGACAAATTCACTTCTGGAGGAGTTTCTGGTGACAAATGCAGTTTGCTCAAAAAATAAATCTATTGAGTTGCAGGACTTTCAATCCATTCGAATTGGAATTATTTGGTTTGTTTATCTTTTGTACGCAAGAAATGAAACTTAAATAAAACACAAAGTGTGTCAACAATAAATGCTCACTTGTCTCGTAGTATTGTTTGCAATCGTCGTATTTGGTCATTGACTGTGACAAGTCGCAACTGCGGTGGATTTTCATCGTCAAAGACCGGTAAAATATCAATTTCTGGTTGCGAATTGTTCCTGGATGTTTGCTCATTACTAGTCATGCTTGCAGTTGCTGTTGCCGTTGGCATATTGTCTTGTGGCGTTTTTGGAGAAAAAACTGCGATTTTTACCCTGTTTTACATGTTTTGCCGCTTGAGAGACCCACTTTCTCCAGAACACCAGAGAAAAAAGCAATTAAGCATATTTACCAATTTTGACAGCTTCCGTGGCTGCGTTTTGTATTTTTGAATCTTTTTAGTTTACAGAAACGTAATAGGTTTTGGACATGTGTGTTTTTTTCAACAAACAACGTGCACCTTTTTTTGACAGCGCTGAGTGGCATAGGACAACATTTCATAAAATCCCCGAATTTGTCACGCTTCATTAAAAGTTGAAACGTAACCAGAATTTTGTTGAGTAACTTAGTATTCTGCAGTTTTTGGAAAAGAGTTTGGAAGAACTGAAAGGACTTTTGCGGACATATCACCAATGGCTGCTGAAGGTATCAGCGTTGAAGGGAGTTACAGACGAGCTCTAACGATGTCTGTGGCCGCTCTTTGCGTGGAAGCTGGCTTCGACGTCGCCCAAGACAACGTGCTGGAGACTTTGACAGAAATGATTCAAAGCTGTATGTACCCACGCTTTAAATTACATCAAGTGTTTTACAAAAAGGCACATCCAAGTGTTTCTGTATCTATTTACAAAATTCACTTTTTGGCACAATCCTGAATCCTGGGAATTTAGTTTTAAATTCATGAAAATATGGTAACAAAGCAAAATTTGGCAATGAATAATTTGTTTTTTGGTTTTCAATGCTGTAAATCAAAAAAGATGACCCTGTAATTTATGTTTTACCACAAACTTGCTGTAAATCACAACTTGAGTAGCTTTAGGCTTGTAACAATAAAAAAGTGATGTTTTTTTTGACATAAACCCACTAAATTAAATGTTATAATTAATGTAAAGTAACTTACTCATTTTTACGATGTTAGTGTTTCTGTAAAAAAATAAAAAATAAAAAATTTCTTAAGACATCACAGAAGTTGGCAATACCACCAGGGGATTTTATGAACATAGTGGAAGAACTTTACCAACTGGTAGAGACATGATGTGTGCTCTAGCTGATCTTGGATTTCCAAACAAACAGCTTTTGCAATACCTCAAACGCCCAAGAAGGGTCAACATTGGACAAAGTATGTGCAACATGTAAAATATTTTTTATGAATAACACTACTGCTAAATTTTAACAAACTTTTTAAAAATATGTAGCAAGGTTTCCATACAGGATAAACTACATCTTTCCTTTCTGCATTTAATAACTTGCTAAGACATTTAAAAAGACTACTTTGATGTTTAAGCAGTTTGTTTTGTGGGGTGATAATAAAATTATTTGTTTCTTATGAAAGTTCCCAGGACTACAGAACCATCATCACCCCCAGTTTTGGAAATTGGAAAACGGAAAAACTTTCCCACTTATGTTTCCGACACTTACAATTATCCTATCTTTCCTGATCCTCACACATATGTCAGAACAACAGTAAGTACAACAATTTTGAATTCTGTAGCAACCTTTCCAAAATTATGCTCAATTGACTTTATGCTTCACTAGTAACTTATGTGTTTTTAGTTACAGATTATGATTAATTTATTATTGGGGGTGGCTATGCAATGACTCAATATTTTGTGCTCATAACATGTCTGTCATGTACCTGTACTTTACAGGCCAACCTTGTTGCAGTTCTTTTCGATATCATTTGATAATTTTTTTTAAAGGTATTGACTTTTAATTTTGGTTAACCCATCGCAGGTTCTCTTTGTCTGAAGCTGCTTAAATTTGTTGCTCACAAAAACTGAGCAGAACAAGGTGGAATTAGTACCCACAAACTTTCGGTCACACATAAAACTTATTTGCATGCATTTTTCACATAAAAATCAAAAATATTTCTGGACACATTGCCTAAAAACATACAATAGAACAAAACATATCTTTTTTATTGAATATTAATTTTCACCAACAGACAGGTCAAAAACCGGAGAAGGATTATGTTATTTTGAGAGAGAGAGTTTCTGTGCAAAAAAGGGACGTGGAACGAGCTTTGACTCGATTTGTTGCAAAAACAGGAAACAGTCATGCTTTGTTACCAGATGACAAAAACTCTTTTCCATGTAGGTTTTGCTTTGAAATCTTCTCAAAAACTTCCATTAAAGTTTTACTTACAGTTTTCTTAATCTGTTTTCTTAATACAGTTTTCTTAATCTTTTAAGTATCTTTAGCACTACTTTAAATGAATTGCTCTTTTTTCATCAGTGATTGCCGCCCGGCCTTCTGCTAATCCATACCTCGCTGCCCTCATTCCCTCAGAACATGAAACGGTAAAATTGTTTGAAAATCACTTACAAGATGAACAAGAAGAACCAGCGATACAGGTGAAATACAAAACAGTGGACATCAAGAGCCGCATAGTGATTTTGTAACATTACATAGTAAATCAGTAAATTGACGTACCTGCACTTGAATTAGCGAGTCTTTCTTTATTTACATTGGCAAATTAAACACAATTTAAATTTGTCATAAATGAAGGGGGTGTGAAAATTTTCTGTTCTCCTTTTTCATACTATGTGTGTTGTGTGAGAAAGGAAGGTGTAGATAACAATCCTTATCATCGAGATAAATGATAACTGGTTTGTTGAAACGCCAAGATTTTGAGGACACTCACGGTTTTTTCCTCGCTGTGCTGCATTTTAAGTCATTTACGTTTTTAGGAAAAGGAATCGGAAACACCGAAATCGAAAAACCGCAAAATAAAGCGCTACCGTGCGGGCAACGACGTTGAGTCGTCACCGTCGTTAGGTGGCGCCCAAACAAAGCAAACTCCGCCGCCAGCTGTTGAAACGCCGCCCACTAACAAGTCACCAGAAGTCATACACAACCCCTACTTAAGGCCTGTAAAGAAACCCAAATTGAAAAAGAAAAGATGAAAAATTTGTTGTTTCACTTTAACCCAGGATTTTATGATGTTCCAGCTCCTGTGAAACTCCCGATCGTTGTGACGGTTTTGTTTTCCAACAGACCTTCAGTGCTGACAAAACCAATTGAACCAGTGGTTGGATATCGCATGGGAAAAACTTTGTATCTATAAATTGTGCTGTTTAATATTTGCGAAAGAAAGGTTAGTAGTCATCAGCACTATCTTTGTTTACCACCAAGCCAACTTTGATTTTGCGGACTTTATGCACAAAGAAGGCCGATTTTGACAATAGAAGGAGTTTTGTACTGGTTTGAAGAAAACGATTTTTTGTTGCAACCTAATGCTATTTATTTCAACCTGTGATGGCCAGCTGGTCGGGATCATACGACAGAAAACATTACGCAGCCCCTAATATACCTCTACTTGTATGGGTGTAGTGGCAATTTCAGTTGTGCCGGAGCTCTCAGCACAAGCCTACAACTCTCTGTTCAACCCCAATGACCAATCACTGGCAGGGTTTGTGGAGTGCAATTCTGGCACGCTCCTCAGCACCCCTGCTTACAAGCATAACCCTTCCAAATACAACTTGTAAAATGGAGAAAATATTTCAACGCACATAAATTGTATTGTGAATTGGTTATGTGTATTTGCATTGGTTGAGCTAAAAGTGTGCGAACGTCATGCAGGTACCGTAAACACAGTTGAAAAAAATCAAGTTCACTCACAAAATAATGCAACGGTTTGACCGAAACGCTAAATTAGGCTGCGAAAATATCATCATACTAAATGGCGTTTAAAACCCAGTGAAAATTAACATTAAATGCGCAAAAAAATAAGCAGGAATCTTCATTCGGCATCATATCATCTAGTCTTCATCATCGTCCATGCAACAACAGCAGAAGCATTTGCAGAGGGCATAACAGCAGATGATCTTTCGACAGCATGGACAGCAAGCGAAGAAGGCAGTGCCGCAACAGCAACACAGAGTTTTACGGATGCACTAAAAATGTAGAAATTTTGTAATGGATGATGCAGCTGCGACAACAAAGCAGATTTATTATGTTTATGAATTTGCTTTGTTTATCTTTACCCTAGTGCGTAGAACTACATCCAAATCGGTTATTACCATAGTGCAGCTGAGAACACTGTGCAAACGGCAGCTGATAATATACATGTTAAGTACTTTTTTAAAAAAGCTCAAATTTTTTTTTGATAAAACCCACCTCAAAAATTCCTTTAATGCATCCACACATTATGACCTTTGTTTAGATGCAGTATGTATGGATTTTGTTTTTTTGCGTTATTCACATTTGTAACTAAGCGGCAAAATCAAATTGGCCCTGCTGAAAGTATGAACACGGTCTTGTATTTAGCCACAGTTAAGTAACCGCTTATCTATATCACATGCACTTAAAACTAATCGAAGCCCACTAACGGTTTTGTGATGAAACCTCATGAGCCCGTGGTTTAAGATGTTGCTTTGTGCTTGTTGACATAAAGGCCAAAACCTTCTTTTAGGCACATCTCATCCAGTATTACAAAACATTTTTAAGTCACCAAAGCATTCTGAACTGCTATAAGCTGAGAACTATCCATAAGGGATTGTCTTGTACACAAACTCAAGCTCTTTAATGCCCTGCACACACAAGATGTGCTGGGGCACTCAACTAAGTAAAAGCAAAACACATAACCGAAATTAAACGCAATACGCGCTGACACAATACACTTTAAATCACGGTCCAACCCTCAGGCATCAGGACAACACTTTATACTTCGCTTGAACGTCTGTGCTGCGTAAAATCTAGACCGTGTTGTTTGGCAACTGGAGTTTCCCCAGTATGGCAACGCAAACACATTTGATAGCATATGCCATTCCGCACGGTAAACATCTCATAAAGACGGGGTTTGTATCGCATAGACGGGGGAAGCCAGCCGATACACGCAACTACTTTTCTGCAAATAACTGAAACACCTCTAATGATTGACGCAACTGGATTCGCCAGTTCAAACTATAGAAACAATGCTACAAGTGTTAACTGCATGTCACATGTGTAACTTTTTTTAGTTGTTGTAAGTTTTGTACCATCTATAGGCTTTCATAGCTAGTTACGTTACACAGACTTTGACAACACTGAAATAAACGTCTCACAATCATGCTGAAGAGTTGCGAGGAAGGTCCCAGGCAAACTGTCTTTCTTTCCCTTAAGTTGGTTAATGCTCTTTGGAGTTAATACAGGGCACGTGGTCTAGTGGGCGTTGGTAATTTTAGGTGGGGCGCTAACTACATAACAAACCATTGGAGGGCTTTAGGAAAGGGGGCAGATACCTTAAAAAAGTAGCTAAATGTTTCATCAATTTAAGTCGTTTTCTGTATACTTTTTGCATTTCTGCTTGCACACAGCAAAGGAATGAAACATTCGCAAAGGAAAAAATGTGAGAAACATTGGTTCTACCGTTGTGACGATTTTAAAACATCTCGGAGGTTCAGATGATCGTACAGAACTGGCTCAAAGTGCGATTTTGCGTCCTATGAGGCATTTACCAGTATCGTGTACCCTGAAAGTTGCCTAAGTGCGTTTAAAAGGAAAAGTTAAACAGCCCAAATTTTAAAAGTTTAACCATCACTAAAAAAACGTTATAGTTTGCGGATCCATCTTAATGTCAAAAGTCGTGTTACGTTGGTGAAAAGCTTATCAGGCGTGTTTCGGCGTAAAAAGCCTTTACGACTTATCGCACAACCAATACTGTGTTGGCATTCACTTTCGCACACTTCAAACAAAACAAGGTCTTCATCGGAAACTTGTAATTATTAACTCGGTCATGGCGGTATCAGCAGAATCAACAAGCACGGCGCTATACTTTTTCGAAAGCTCGAAAACGTTTGTGTAAACACTGTTGAGTTGGTAACAGGCGCCTGTGCAATATTTCAAGTTGTGTTCCACCGCACCGACATATCCATTTATCATGGAACATATTCTGTACTTCGCCTTCACGTAATTGTGCCCTCTCCCACTCGAAAAGAGGCACTACTAGCAGATTTTTTTGTTTTAACGTAACTTAATAACACGTAGAAATTGTTACTCCGCCTGAGTGGGTACGTTTTGTTTGAAAAACCGACTTCTACGGGAACACCAACAGGCCTCGTTTTGAAGGCTATTTGACCTTAATTAACATTTAAAAAGTTCGTTGGGTCAACAGCGCTCGAAAACTTTGTACAAATCAGGCAAGTTTGCTAGCTGAAGAAAAGTCCCGTCTTTTGCCATGCGCTCATCCGGTTTCGCATGGCTGCGCATAGCTCGGTAGATCACGTGTTCAACCGTCCGTTTCCATGGCGACGGGGCGCTCTGGCTTTCGGGTGCCTCGTTGTTAGGGGCAACGGCGTCACCGAGCTCCATAGCAACTTGTGCGTCTCTTTGTTTGATGATGTCTCCCAGGTCGGTGTAGCCTTTGCGCACGGCGTAAAATCTGTGTGGAAACAAACCGTTAAGGCCGATTCACACTAGATGGGTCTACCGTTTGCGTTCCGGTTTTTTGATCTCGCGGCAAGCAGCGGGGCACTTACACCAGCCGGGACCAAAGTTTATCCATCAGACACGGCCAAAGTATTTTTATGTTTGATAGATAGACTTTGGTCCCAGTTGGTGTAAATGCCCCGCTGCTTGCCGCGAGATCAAAAAACCGGAACGCAAACGGTAGACGCATCTTGGGTGAATCGGCCTTAAGAAAAACTGGAGTCTGAAGTGAGCGATGAACGCCTGACAACAGGTTGGAAGGGCGTTGACTGGCAAAAGGTTACTTTGAGGTTTTTTCCGTGCGTTGTACTATAAACGTGTATGCACCTTACAAACATTTTTTTGTAAAATGTATATTGACCACATAACCTTACATGTAATGACTACGTTATATTTCACAAGTTTAACAATCAATGTTGTTAAGATGAGCGCAATTTCAGCAACTAATAACTTACCAGTGGGAAAAGACTGCAGTCAGTCAGCAGCTTTCTAATTTGAACGTTTCACTCCGCTAAACACTTTTAAAACCCGCAAACAAAAGAAAATGGCGGGGGAAAATTACAAAGCGTTTTGTCAAACTTAAATTGTTGCATAGTATGCAGGTATTACCTGGCAATTTCGCGCGCAAATGTCTCGAAGCAGTCCTTTTCGTCATCCCAGCTAACCTCAGTGGCAATACGTAACACGAGCATAGGGAGGCCCTCTAGTGGTGGGATGTAGTTTTGAAGCAGCATCGGGATTGCAGTGACGTCACCGTCCTGGTTCAAAAAAATGGTATTACGTATAACTTTACAATATATTTAGCAACATCCATAGCTTACTACTAAACACCGTCGATTTTAAACGTATTCAAAACACTATAAAAACTCTTTTACAGCGAAACGTCAAAATTTGTAAATCAGTTTTTGTAGCAAGGGTAAAATGAAACATGTACCTTGATTTCGAGGCGAAAATAGTCCTTCAACATTTCGGCCTTTTCCGACAAAAACTTTACGATGTAATCGGCAAGGTCCTCTTTGCTGCCATCTTCCGGCGTCCAACCTGATTCTTTCATCTCAAGTCCAAGCATTGCTAATTCGTGAATGGGTGCCGGTTCCTATGATATACATACAGCGATTTGATTAAATACTCCGCACATCAGTGGGTTTCAAATTGTTTAAACTTGCGGAACACTCATTTTTTGCGGCACACTTTGCAGGCAAAAAACACAAACGTTGTTTAAAGATATTTTTTGCAATTTTAATGTGATGGGTGAGGCTGCTTTTGGTAATAAATAAGATCAAAACGAAGTTATTGCGTGCACCACTGAGTGTAGATAGCAACTCCGGAACATGCAAGTCACACAAGTTGGAGTTTAATAAAACTACTGTTCGTTTCACTGGGTATCTCGTGTCAACACTCAGTGGTCGGACGAGCACGTGGATTATGTCGCTTATAACCTTGTACGATCGTTTTTTGACGAAACTCGTTAATTACAGGGGAAAAGTGCCTTTGCTCATCAGTAAGTGATATCGGTATAGGCTGAGCCGAGCCAGTACTCGGTACCCAGCAAAAATAATCAAACGCCAAAAAATGGCGAATAAACTACTGCAACGCATAATACCAAAATACATGGCGAATAAACTACTGCAACGCATAATACCACGAACAAGCTCAAACAGAACCAATATAGTTTTGATCCATCATTTAATTGCGATGCTCGGCTAAGTTTGCACCACGCATCGTTTTTTAGTCCCTGGGCCAGCGTCGAATATCCAAAACGATGATGCTGGGTGTCGGGTGCTGGTATCGGGTACTGGCTCGACCTATTCTCTAATTCTCACACTTAAAACTGACACGGAGAACACAAGTAAATGTTAAAAACGTTTGGTCTTGTCTGCGTGCGACAAAAAAGCTCAAATCTCATGCAGGAGTTTCACACGGACCAAACGCAAAGATCAATGAAAAAAGTTTTACTCGGTTGGGTCTAGCGAGGTAACCACTGCAGCTATGGAGTCAACCGAAGCAGATGACAAAACTCCATGATCATATCTACCAGCTTGGAAAGATTTATTCAAATCCTCCAAACATTTCATTGCAAAAGTACATAGACAAAGAAAAAAACAAACAAACGGAATGAATACAATATATGTTCCCTTCAGGAAGCGGACCCATAAACAAAAGTGCACAATCTCGCACAATCATATCAAGTAGAACAAACACCATACAAAGAACACAAAATACACCCCATCTACGAGTTAGGTCAGGCATGCCGAACACACGGTCCGCTTGATGATTTTATACGGCCAGGCTTGCATTTTTGAAACTGGCAAAAAGCACGAGTCTCAATAGCTCATATCTGTCAAGAGTTATGATTTTTTTAATAAATACCCCGAAATCTCATAGATTTTCGAATAAATACCCCCAAATTTAACTGGGCCGCCACATGAGATCAGATAGCCTGGTTTTGACCCAGAACCCACCTAAGTTTGACATGCCTGAGTTAGGTACTCACTGAAAGACGAAGCATTCCGAAGTTTCCGAAATCTTCTAGGACAATTTGGTAAAACATTTCTCGTGTCAACTTGGTCGTGTTGGCAAGGTAGAGTTTAGTCTTGTGTTGGATCAGTGCCAATTCCGGGTCCACACACCCGACGAACGTATGTTCGCGTAATATATCCGTCAAATCTGTATTTAAGTTGCCTATTCTATTACTTTTCCTGTGCAGTTATTTAACCCAATGTAGTTTATTTATTTGTTTTATTTTTATACTTGGCTGGCGGAACAACGCCCGAAAGCGTTCTGGTTATAATGAGTCCACCGTCGAGCTACCTGCCTCGTTACAGTTCCATTGGGTTATATTTTATTTGATTTCTGAATTTTTTGGCTGAAGTTTCGTCAACCCACTGGGTTGGAGCAATGCCGCCGTAAGTTTTTTGCTCAGGTAAACACAAGATGCCGACTCAGGATTAGAACCCACAGCCCTGCGAGAACCAGCACTTGCACCACTCGGCCACAAACCACCCCCCCCAAACCCCCATGTGGGAAATCCCCGCGGTTTAAAACCCCTGATTTAGTGCAAAACAGTTGCTACTTAATGCACATGTAAATTAATTAAAACACTTTCCGAACCTTGACTTGCTCTTTTCCTGGTTTCTTCTTGTAGTTGCAGAACACTGGTCAGTTGGATTTTGCGCTTCCGAGGCAAATCTGCTGCAGTTAGATTGCCACTGGATGATGTGGAAGCACGGGAATCAACTGAGATGTTTTTCGTCAAACTAAACAAACACAAATTTAGTCATGTAATCCAGTGGTTTTCAGCCTTTATGTACAGCAACCTACATAAGCAACTGCACCCAATCAGCGACTCTCTTTTAGAAATTAGATGCACACATGTTTCATTAAGTTGCTTAGTTTCAAATTTGATTAAACAGTTTTAAAATTAGTTTGTTAAAAACAACTATCATTTTTTTGATCTTGGCAAACCAGCTTGAGACCTCTACAAAATTGCTTATGAGTCTTTGTGAGTGTGTAGCACAGTTTGCTTTAGAGATCAGAGAGGGAAAACACAATGAAGAATAGGGAACTCAAAGATCAAAGATGCAAATCCCAATGCAAAACTCCACCTGAACTTGGCCTGAAAAATCCTTGGTCTTTAGTTACCTTGTTTTTCCACTGGGTTTTTCTTTTTCCTTTGGAGTTTTAACTAAAAAAGCATCCAGTTTTTGCAATTTGCTGTCAGTCCTTACCAAGTTATGGTCATAAACTCTGTCACTCTAAAACGTTTAGAAGAAAAATTTGTAATTATAAGAATGGAGAGTTTAGTGAATTTACAGGCTATCTACCTGTTGTTTTGCAGCTTCCTTATCGGAAACTTCTTTAGATATGTTGCTAGCGGTGGGCAGCAATTTCTAAATATAAGATCCAACAAATAATATTAACTGTAAGACTATTTTAGATATATGCACAGTGCATCCATGCTCATTGTATCAAGAATGTTTAAATACTTGAGTCTCTTACTATTAGTACTATTAACAAGGTGTACTACACCTGTGTATAGAATGTTCTAGATGAATCGCATGACAGAAGCTTGTTTTCAATGGCAGTTTGTACATCTTCAATCACAGCCTCTTCATGGAGGAAATGAACCTAATTTTTGGACACCTTGTTTGTTTCCATGCTTACGTTTTATCACATCAAATTTAATACAGCTGGATCCAGTTTTGTTGTTTTACCTCATGTTTGGTGGGATGAACGTTAACATCGAGGTTGGTTGGGGCCATTTCCAGGCTAAGATAAACAAATGGATGACCACCTTTCGGAAGATATGACTGCAAAACAAATGAAATGGTAAATTTACAATGCACCTAGTGCCTGTATCTGGCATAGTTATTGGTTTTGTTGCTGCCAGTGAACTTTGTTTAAAGTGTGTCTGCTGACTTGATACAGTGTACAGCAGAGGTCTTCAACCAACGGTCTGCAGTGCTAATCCGGCTTTCACACACTTTACAAATTGTTTGAAAATTGTAGTTTATGGGTTGGAATGTTATGTCTTACTGTGCCAAACTTCACTGGCACTCATGCATTAATGAATGTTTTGGTCGCTTATGGAATATTCTAATCTGAAAAACCACCTTAATTTGCAAGTTTTATTGAAATCATAAACAGTGCAGGGGCGGGAATTGTAAGTGGTAAGTTAGTACAGCCCACCGACACCTTCCTATTCTTGAACTTAGCTGGTGGTTTGAGAAGGGGTGCTGAACCCTGTAGTAGAGTCTCACACAGTTTAACTGAACACTTTACCATGTTTTAAGGAATGTGATGTGCCGCACTGTAAGTGTGGTTTAACTAACCAATCAATTTTTGTTTGTGGAAAAGTAATAAACAGTTTACCTGGTACACTGCATCCAATGCTCTTTTCAATGATGTGCAATCAACCAAACGATTGTTAATGAACAAAAGAAAGTTGAATTTTTTCATTGAACAGTTAGCATTGCTGATGTAACCTTTTATCTGAATACAATACATACAAACAAAGAAACGAATTAGTGCTGGTGTCAAATCTACTGCAACTTAAAAAATTCTAAACATTTCAGAACATTTTGTATCACAACCAAATGCCAGTTTATTTGTTTTGTAATTCCATGATAAATACTGTAGCAGTCACCGTTTTCGGTCACAGTAACCAAAATAGCTTAAAAAAACTGGTCAAGTGGTTTGCAACCACTTTGCACTTGCAAGGTCCTGGGTTCTAACCTTTAAATGCAGTTTTTCATTTTCATGTTCAACTGGAATAACCTCATTTGCAACATTGGAACCGAACAAGGTTCTGATATTGTCAAGCGTGGAAGCACCGGGCTGAGTTCGAACTGTCACACCACTTGCAGTGTCATTGTCTGATTTGCGAAGTGTAAATGATTTTCCAGAGTTGTGGATAGCATATCTGCAAAATTGATAAAACCGAGTGAATTAGTTTTACTAAAACAAGTGCATCACATATGATTTGTATTGAAAACAAATTTTCCGTTAGCTTTATTCCCATATACAGCTTTGTTACCTTGTGATGACATCAGCAATTCTTTGGTGTTCTTCAGAAGCACTGCGAAAGGCTTTCCTCCTTGTCAACACATTGTAAAACAGATCTTCTACTGTAATTTGAGTTCCATCGTTGCTGGCTGTTGGTCTAGGTTGGTCTTTCATTTTGCCTGTTTTACATAAATCCTTTCACAAACCATCAAATATGCCTATTGCAACTTAGTGCAAGGTTCCTAATCCTATCTTTATTACTTATGTTTTATTGCAGAAAAAGGAAATACAGTATACAGTGTTGTGGTGGCCTTGTTTAAGCAATAACTTTGTTTGCCAATAGACAGCAAATATCATACCATCAATGTAACTTGCTTTGTATCCACACTGGCTCTCTTTGGTTTTGCTGGATATGGACAGATGTGCAACATGACTTATACTAGCCAATGCCTAAACAGCAATGTAATTGATATTTATCAGTTACAAAACATAAATACCAACATGCTGTGATCCACCATCGCAGTTTCACAAAGGAGATATTCTGCACGTGCAAAGTTATGACACTTCACTTGCACATCTAAAAACCTTTATTGGAGCCAAAAAAATTGTGCACTACTGGGCTTATGTTTGGAATATGTCAGTACATTACTTGTTCTGTCAACAGACTAATAAAGTTAAATACAGTTCAGCTCATTCACACACATGATCAAATCTCTACTTTTGCATGAAATAAAATTTCTGGTGAGTTGTATGGTGGCGAAGATTAGGGCAAATTCATTTACAAATAATAGTTCGTCACCCATTTCAGTTGTAACAATTTTGCAAATTACTGATAAGAAAAAGCAAGACTGTGAATAAAATACACTTTTGTAAAGTCACTTACTTCCCCCCGGAATCCAAAAGTTGTTATAGATCGCAGGTCATTGAACTCTTTGAGTTTGCTGGTCGTAAATCTTTCACAAACAATTTCCATGTCTTGTTTCCTAATCCCATGACCATTATCAGAAATTTGAATCATCTTTAACCCTCCTGATTTAATGGAAACCTAAAAAGGAAAAAAGCTTAATGAATAACTTGTAAATTGTTAAACTGTTAACTACTTGCCGTAATTGATGTTGATCCAGCATCCAGGGAATTTTCGACCATTTCTTTGATAGCGTTGGCTGGACGTTGGATAACTTCGCCAGCTGCTATTCTGTTTACCACAGTTTCGTCCAAACGCTTGATCACCACATTCCTGCCGTCGGACATGTTGAGACTTTACAACTTCAGTTAAAACACACGATAAAGAATTTTGTATTTTTAACATGTGAAAAGAAACAAAACAATAAACAACTCCCGCGATTCTCCTAAAAATCACCAACAGGGAGATTCCCTGCTTTGACGTAAAAAATGGAATATATTTTTGCGATAAACAACTCCCTTCTTCTAATTACGTCACTTTTTCACAAATAATTTGTTCCGGCACTGAAGGTAGTGATGATGTAAAAGCAAACAAACAACCTTTTTACAACAGTAAACTCCAATAAATGTGACCGGATTCCAGTAAAACGACTGAGTCTCCACATTCCACATTCCACGTCACTTGTTTTCGAGTTGGAGTTTGTTGCGTGTTTTGTTTGCTCGCCGAGATGGTGGAAGAAAGGCTCGAATTTCAACTTATGTTGATAAACGAGGTACGTAAAAGGCCTGCGTTGTGGGATAACCGTCTTCCATTCTTCTGTAGCACTGCTTTGCGAACCAAACAGTGGCAGAATGTGGGAACATCGTTGAATATTACCCGTGAGTACACTGTAGTTTTTATTTGTGAGAGCAGACAGTTCTGTGATATTTGTCACACAGCTTTTACCATTCCATGTGTCAAAGTAATATAAACTCATGTGAGCTGAACATATGTTTGCACAGCTGATGCTGCCTCTCAAACATGGGAAAAGATTCGGAAAAAATATGAAAAAAACAGAACACAGGACAGTTGCTTTCTATCTGGCAAACCAGCAAGGTCTCTTGCTAAGAGATGGCTGTTTATGGATTCCCTTAGCTTTCTTGATCCAGTAGTCACCAATGATGTCAACCCGACATCTTTGTATTCACCCACGGATGCATGCGATTCTGATGTGATTTTGACGGATGAGGAGTATGACCCGAGCTTGCCCAGTGTTAACACAGTGTCTTTAGGCAGCAGTTCTTTTAATGAGAGCTCTGCTATCGAATACGTCCCAAACTCTCCTGAAATTGTGTCTGCACCACCAAACAACCCTGATGTTGAGAAGCTCAGCTCTATTGTAAAGAACTTACAAGATGCATCAGATATGCTGAAAAGAATGTTGGAGGCTCTACAAAACCAGGATGACTCTGTTAAAGTATATGCTGGACATATTGCATCGGAGCTAAAAAGTATTGGTGACCCTGGGACCCTAGCACTAGCCAAGTACAAGATTGCAAATGTGTTGTATGAGGCTAAAATTTCAACATTATCATCAAGAAAATAGAATGTTATGTTATTTTCAGCGACTCATTTATGAAGTAAAACCTTTTATGTTTAGTGTGATTTTATTTTACCCCAAAGAAATGTTAAAGTTCTTTTTTCTAATCTTCGTGTTTGTGTAATGGTTTTTTGTTTTTTGCACATCTCTGTTGTTGTTGTTCAATTTTTTGTTGTCTGTATTTTTGCTAGTGGTTCTTTTTGTGCAATGCTTTTTTACTTCTTTGCCTCCCAGTGGATACTAAGTTCTTTACCTTTATTTTCTTTTTTCTTTCAGAAACGTTACTTAAAAAGGTATTAGTTTTACAAAGCTTTGTGAATATTTTTAAATGGGCGCAAAGCAGACAAAGGAAAAAACACAAAAACAACCAGAAGAGAAAGTGAAACAAGTTGAGATCTCCAACAAACACACTGTAATGGAAGAACAATCTACTGAACGACAGGTGTCTTGCGTAGTTGTTGGTGCTGGACAGCGTGGAAGAGGATACGCGACATATGCAAAAAGTTTTCCACATTTGGCAAGTGAAGCCATGCTTTGTTGCTTAACAACCGCTATTTATTTTTCAAAATTTTTAATCTTTTCGAAATTGACTTTTTCTTACACGCAATACCAAGAAACTTGTTTAGCTTATGTTACTTAGCATAAGTAAGTTTCACTCATCTTTTTCCTCAGCTTAAAATAGTTGCTGTTGCTGACCCTTCAGAGAATGCATGCACTCGCCTTAAAAATGCCCACAATCTTGATGACAGAATGATTTTCTCTGGTAAGTTTAGCTTGTATTTTACCATCATTGCTCACTGCATTTTCTGAACAAAACTTTTTTGTAAGGGTGGCAGGAACTTTCTTCCATGGAAAAGTTGGCAGATTTTGCTTTGATTTCTACGCCAGATAGTGTTCACAAGGATGCAGCAATGGCGTTTATTAAGCAGGGCTACCATATTTTGCTGGAAAAGCCAATGGCGGTGTGTTTTGTATTTTATTGTTACTTTTTAAACTTGCTATTTGGCTCTAAGAACACCTGCTTTTTATATCTGGCCTTTTGTTCCTAAAACTAGAACTAATTGTTGGACTCTAAAATGGCTGTTATTTGGTGCTACCTAAGTTCACAAGGCTAGTGGTTCTAATCCCACATTAACCTCTTGTGTTCCCCAGAGAAGGATATGTGAGTGGTTTTGTATCAACCAAAAGGAATTCATTAGATTTAACTTTGTTAAGTCACCAACGTTTTGAAGAAAAAAGTTAATCTGAAATAAAGTAGGCCAACCAATGGCATAATGGGGATCATTTTTATCCCACTGAGAATGAAAATAAAACCAAAAACGAACAATTTTCAAGAACTAATCAAGATTGTTTTAGACCACTGAGGAAGATTGCATTGAAATTTGTGAAGCTTGCAAAAAACACAATGTTATGCTCTGTGTCTGTCATGTACTCAGATATTACCCTCCAAATCTCAAAATAAAGGAGCTCATTGAATCTGGCATCATAGGTGATGTGGTTACGGTGCAACATATGGAACCAGTAAGTTTATTTTCACATTAAAGCGTCTTGTACTGGGTTTTTGAAAAATTGTATGTTAAAAAACTTCAACTGATGAAAATTAACAACTAAAACGTTAAAAAACTGTTAATAAAATATTCATGAAAATACTAATAATCTGCCTCATTGCTCACTGTATACTTTTTCAATACAAAACAGGTTGGATTTTTTCATTTTGCCCACTCTTATGTTCGCGGCAATTGGAGAAACACAGAACAAAGTTCCTTCTCATTGTTGGCAAAGTCCTGTCATGATATTGACCTTATTTGTTCATGGATGCCAACCAAATGCAAACGGGTGTCGTCATTTGGCTCTTTAAACCATTTTAAACAGGAGAACAAGGTATATATTATGTGCACCAGCTAATTTTCGGATTTAATTACATGGCAAAAAACTTTTGTATTTTTAGTTTCTGCCATGCTAATAACAATTCTGTTGTTCAACCAACTGCATCATTATTCTTAGGTTTCTTTTCCTCTTAAGTTTCTTGCTCTGGGAAATGCAAGGGACTAAGACTGGATTAGAACCCACAATCTTGTGAGCACAAGGCAGTTGCACTAACCACTGTAACAACGAGTTTGCTGTTTTAAATCTTAACCTCTGTTCCTGGTTTTCTTTCAACCAAAACTGCTATTATATATGTTAACCCAGTGATGGTATTAATAAAATAATTTCAGATACCTAAACATAAAAATTTTTCAGGGGCCCTCCACTTTTCTGCTGTTTCTTGCTTGGTGATTGTATTTAGTGCAATTGTATCGCTATGATTTCTTTCACCGAGTGAAATAACTAAACTTTACTTAAATCAATTGATGCTGTATTAACACATGTTGTAAATTTATAGCCCAAAGGTGCTGGGAGCCGATGTACAGATTGCAGTGTTGAAAGCACATGCTCTTATTCTGCTGTGAAAATCTACTTGGATGGAGCTAAGGGGGGCTACTTTGGTTGGCCAACTTCTGTGGTTACTGATATTGAGGATTTTGATGTTTTAAAAAAGGAATTACAGACAGGGCCCTATGGAAGATGTGTCTATGAGTGTGACAATGATGTCTGTGACAACCAGGTATGACCTTGTTTAAGTTTTTGTCTGGAAAATCAATGCATGTTTTATTACATGAATATGTTTAGGTTGTGAACATGGAGTTTGAAGGTGGTAAGACGGCTTCTTTTACAATGATTGCATTCACTGAAAGTATATGTGCTCGGCAAACCAAAGTTTTCGGAACACTGGTAAGTTGGACTTATGTAAAGGCCAGGTTTAAAATAACATTTTTGTAGTTTTTGATGAATTTCAAGAAAAAGTTCATGTTTTCGCTTTGTCCATAAATTGTGCAAATTGAAATTTGTTCAGGATCCTTTTCCAGTTGATGTTGTTGTGTTTTGTGTTAAGAATCCAAACAGGTTGGCAAACTTTATGCAGCCTACCTTGATAAAACGCTTGTTATTCATCCATGATAAAAGAGAGAATTCAGTTTTCTTCTCAACAACCAAGAAATTTTTTTGTGCTTAGAACTTCTTTGCTTGTTCTAATTAAATTAGAAATTTCTGCACCTTTTTACTGTGCTAAGCTTCCTTTCCGACCCGCTTTTGATCAATGTTACTTTTAATTTTTTCTAGGGTGAACTGACTTACAACGGGGGAAGAGATGTTAGGCATTTTGATTTTCTGTCCAAACAAGGCCAAACCCATCATTGTACGTCCACTGTGACCGCTGGTTTGGGCGCCCATGACGGTGCTGACTTCCACTTGGTACAGAACTTCATCAAGGCCATAGCGGTAAAGTTCCAATTTAAAAATATTAAACCTTAGAAAATAGAACTGTCATTTGTCAAGCAAAGTTTAATTGAAAGCGTTGAGAGATTCATTTCGGTTAAATTGCTCAACTGCTTTTGTCAACATCAATCAAAACGCTTTTCCCAGTATTGTACGAGCCCCGTCATACAAACTCTTTCTTTAAGAAGTCAACAACGAAAATGCTGGCTTTATAATTACGCAAAATCGGTTATTAGGAATAGAGAAAACCACTGATCTACCTCTTTTATACCAAACTAGAAAGGAAGCCATTCTTACACTTGTTGGCACAGATAAAAGAAACATACTAAAACCTGCAAGCAGTCAATAAAAATAATATATCATGTTTGTGTCTAACATATTTCTGATTGCTCTGTGTAGAAAAATGAGCCTTCGTTTATAAAATCGGGGATAAATGAAACCCTCGAGAGCCATCGGATTGTGTTTGCGGCGGAAAGGTCTCGTTTGTCGGGAGAGACTCTTCAGAGGAGTGAAGACGGGCGATGGATTACTTCCTAATTCCTTTGTAGATATAAAAATCAGTTTTTAATTTGCGTCAATTTTGTAGACAAATTCTTCGTCTCTTGTATATTAGTTTGTAGGGGAGTAGCAAGAATTCCAAGTTCTCTATGCACTTGACACTGCGGGCCTCCTGTTAATGCTGTAAGGTCTTTGCATTGCAGGGCTGCTTGCCCTCTCTACAGAGGGGTTTTCCCGCCAGAAGGCCAAGTTCGTCAAGCAAATAAGGACGGATGTCACAATAGCCAGAAGTTGCAACACAAAACTTGTACCCACGGTCGCTCCCTTCACGTCGTCGATTAAAAAGGCTGTCATTGCAACCACCATAAAACTGCTTAACCCTGGGAAAGAAAAATGTTTTCAAAATTTAACAAGACGAAATTAATTGGGCGAATCACTAATGTTTTTTGTCTTACATCAGGACATTTACCGTTTGTTGCCGGAGTAATTTTGTTATCTGCGCGTTTCCTACAACCTAAAATTGATGGGTGATTGTTTACCTGTCAAGAAATTGGCTTCCAGTATTTTGTTATTCAGTTTCTGATTGATTTGCGAACATATTTTAGTCCTCAAATTTTCGTTGACATCTTCATCGACGAAACACGTCCAAATTTGATTAATTGCACAAACAAGAACAAACATCGCTGACAAAATCGATATTAACGCGATTCCGAATATAGAAACCATACCTGGAACACAAACAACGTCGTCAAACTAACGACATAGAAATCATACGTACAGAAATTAAAATTAGCCTGCTTGTTTGCGAAATGGGATATATTTTTCATTTGTAACGCGCTATGCCTCCTGTTATACATCTGGAATTTTTGACATTTTTTTCTAGTCGGGGCAACACTTACAACAGATATCACGAGTACACAGTGGCAACTTACTTCTCTGCATTAGCTTTCCATTTGCAGATAAACCTGAGCATGAAACGGCCACAGTTCTAAAAAATTAACAAGCACCTTTTCCGCTGATTGCCTAAGGGCTGGGCTTGACATTAGGCTTGTTACAACAATTAAGCTACCAAAAAACAATTTCAACGTTCGGAATGACATTACAGAACACAGTGTGCGCGCAGGCCACAAATATTATGCTTGTTATTGACGCTTATTATTGTGTTGCAGATTTTAGCCTGTTTTACTAGCAAACAGTGGTTTTTGATCGACTTACCTTCGCGATTTCTGCCACTGTAACTTCCATTGATGTAACTCGCGAAGAAACCAACGTGAATTATCATTTTCATGTCTTCGTCGGCAATCTTTTCATGTGGAGTGGATATAAAACGTTCCGTATCTTTTCTAAGCGAAGAAAGCAAATACATTTGTGTGGCCTAGAAAATTGTATCTGCGGCAGCAAGTTGACCAAAATGACTGAAAAACAATTTACGAATCCCATACCAAGGAACATTCGCAACTGCACAAAACAAGCATAAAGTTTACGTTAACCTGTATCTTCAAAACTCCTATTCAGACTTTTTTTGACCCAATGTGAAAAACATCATGAAGATTGAAATGCTGTGGATATGTACCAAGGTCTATGTGCACTTTAGGTGAAGAGCCATCTTTTTCCATGTCGATATCAGCATCATTCCACTTTTACAACATTCTTCTATCTGGAGAAAAAATTCCTTTGCATCTTTGCTCCCCACATGAAGCTACCTAAAAGTACCAAATACAATGATGAGTAGCTATTGCTTTGAACACAAAATTTACACATTATCATTTAACAAAAACAATATAGATTCTGGAAGTTTTCTAAATTAAATCGAAACATGTATGCTTTATTGTAGTCTCTTAACTAGGGAAGGAAATTTTTGCATTGTTTAATGAATGAGAAAGGTTGAATAAAACGTTTTTGGACCAATTGGTAATCTGCATATACTTACATTTATCCAACAACACTAAATAGCATAAAATGCTTGCCTATTAGCAGAAGTCGGTCAAATGCAAAGCATTCCTATTAAATACTCATTGTGACAAAAAACAATAGTTTTATGTCAATGACATCACCATGTTATTTGTAGCTTCATGGGTTTATCAGTTGGCATAATTTTAACTTATGTGTCTAAATCAGACCTGGGGATTGTACAGCGCATAGGCCACATACTTCTCTTTCTGTTCAAGCTAATTTGGAATTACAAAATATATATTGTTTGCCACAACATAATTATACTCTTATCAGTTGGTCAAAACTGGATCTTGCAAAGTGTCAAAAAATGCGATTTAATTACTGAGGCCAAATGATATTTTATGTTTTAACTGTATTTTGGGTGTGGGTAAATAAAATTTGTATATAGTGTGAATGAAATGTCTTATTGAATACTAGAGAGGTAGCGAAAAAAAATTAAAAAGTAAAAATTTCCATTTATAATTTAACTAAATCATTTCCTACATCATGTCAATTTCAATATCAATGTCAAAAGCATGAACTAAACCCCACAGCTACACTAACCAATAGTTTGACCTGCAGTGACTGTTGGCCGAGCCGTAGTAAACCGCAAACTGTAAATGACCCTTACCAACCAGTTTCACTACGCAATCCTGTAAAGCAGTGGTGTAGTATCAACAGATGATATTTGTCAGTCATAAAAAAGATAATCATTTTATACATGTTGGGAGGTGTTGCGTGTAGGAACGAATAAATAAATTGCTCTGTCGCACTGTCTTCTACATCGCAAAACAACAAACATACCGAGGTCAATACCGCTTAAGTTTAATCAGCGAAATGTACGCCATGCCACAACAAATAAACGCCCGTTTCTCTGTGCAATAGCAGCTTGTTACCAAACGCAGAGTGTAACTTCGCACCTATCCAGCAGAGCTTGGAAAAAACTGCTAGTGCGAGTAACAGATTTATTGTCGATCAAGTGAATAAGGCCGCGCCATAAAGAACGCGGTTTTCTGCAAAGAAAATGCAACAAATGAATTGCGAACAAATCACGCTAACACAGCGTCAACACAAACGCTACAGGACTCACGTACCAAACTTTGATCTATCCAAACCTTTACCAGCTAATATTGGTAGAATTGACAATTGGCACTGTAAAGATAGATCCCAATTAATTAGAAGTCAACAATAACGCAACACGAAACACAAACCAGCATTCAATGCAGTTGTGCCACATGTACAAACAGCACAAATAAACTTACCGGTCAATAACCGGGTCGTAATATACAATGCCCAAGGCTCAACAAGGGGTTCAACTTCACTCAACTGCAATCGAAAAGTCTGACGGTCAATTACTGGTCACGGCAACAACTAACGAGTCAATACACACAATGCTCACCAGTAATTCAAGTTTTCCCCGCGGGACAAATATATTAACAGTTATACAGTTCGTTAGCAGTAACCATGCTGTGTATACATAGGAAAAAGCAGATATCCGTTAGTTTTCTGCTGCTCAATTAATTACCTACATTCAACATCGATACAAAACACTACTACACTCACACCATGCGGTCTCGCACAAGGTAATTGCACCACAATGGATTTGACGTCACAGAAGCATTGTTTCGTCAATAGCAAGCTGGACGATATGCCAAGTACCCGTATATGCTGTCTAGCGCCATTAGAGGCGAAGTTGACAGTGCACAACTTCAGATACCCATCTATCATGTGTGAAAATTTAAGAAATTTGAACAACTCCTTCTTGATCAAAACGTGGGAACAAACTCGCATTAGAAAGAAAAAAAAGAGTAAAAACATTTGTCCCCTTCGTGGAAGGGGACCCATAATTAACACATATTGTCATACATGTAACTAGTGTTGGGTGACAAGTCTCTAGTCAATTCTTAAGTCAAGAAGTCAAGTGTTGAGTCAGTGGCTCAAGTCTCCCCAACGCTGCTCATAACTACACTTGCAACACAATAAAACCTATCATGCATTACATAATGCTTCTTACGGGTGGTACTAAACACCGCATGGTACCGCATGTTACCGCATGGTACCGCATGATACCGCATCTTACATGGGGTTTCGTACACTCCCATGGGGTCTCATATTACCCATGGGGTCTTTGTATTCTCCCATGGGGCCTCGTACACACCCATGGGGTCTCATTTCCTTCCATGGGGTCCCATAATTTCCCATGGGTTCATGGGAATATCATGCCTTATACCTTTTGATACCACACCTTCCTAAGATATCATGCGGTACCATGTGGTACCATGCGGTACCATGCGGTACCATGCGGTATCATGCGGTGTACCATGCGGTATCATGTGGTACCATGTGGTACCATGCGGTGTTTAGTACCACCGCTTCTTACCAGGTCGGAGTCAGGTATTTTTATTTTTTTGTCAGTTTTCATCAATTATTAGAATGATTGGATGTGGGTCATTATTGCATGTCAACTTGTGGTCAATTTTCTGCAATTTCGTTCTGTAATAAAATGATAAAGAATTTCACTGGTAACAATTCATTATCACATATAACTTTAAAACTTCCGTCATAATTCTGAACCAAAGAAAAATACAGTCAATTCATGTTACACACTAGCTGTTTCAATAAATATAGTAAAAAACTAGAGAAAAAATTAAATAAAAAGTTAAGATTTCATTCATAATCTAACCAAATAATTTCCTACATCATGTCAATTTCAATCCCAATGTCAAAGGACCATTTTAACACTAACCAATAGTTTGACCTGCAGTAACCTTTGGCAGAGCCACAGCTGACCCGTTTGAACAATGCGCAAATCCAACAACAACATTTAGCTTTTTTAACTTTAATAAGCATACATGCTACTGTACAAGAGAATGGAACTGTACCCCTGTTGGACATCTTTGTATTCACCCACGGATGCTTGTGATTCTGATGTGATTTTGACTGATGAAGAGTATGACCCGAGCTTGCCTAGTGTTAACACAGTGTCTTTAGGCAGCAGTTCTTTTAATGAGAGCTCTGCTATCGAATACGTCCCAAACTCTCCTGAATTTGTGTCTGCACCACCAAACAACCCTGATGTCGAGAAGCTCAGCTCCATTGTAAAGAACTTACAAGATGCATCAGATATGCTGAAAAGAATGTTGGAGGCTCTACAAAACCAGGATGACTCTGTTAAAGTATATGCTGGACATATTGCATCAGAGCTAAAAAGTATTGGTGACCCTGGGACCCTAGCACTAGCCAAGTAGAAGATTGCAAATGTGTTGTATGAGGCTAAAATTTCAACATTATCATCAAGGAAATCGAATGTTATGTTATTATCAGTGATTCATTTATGAAGTAAAACCTTTTATGTTTAGTGTGATTTTATTTTACCCCAAAGAAATGTTAAAGTTCATTTTTGTAATCTTCGTGTTTGCGGAATGGTTTTTTGTTTTTTGCACATCTCTGTTGTTGTTGTTCAATTTTGTGTTGTCTGTATTTTTGCTAGTGTTTCTTTTTGTGCAATGCTTTTTTACTTCTTTCCCTCCAAGTGGATACTAAGTTCTTTACCTTTATTTTCTTTTTTCTTTCAGAAACGTTACTTAAAAAGGTACTAGTTTTATAAAGCTTTGTGAATATTTTTACATGGGTGCAACGCAGACAAAGGAAAACACACAAAAACAACCAGAAGAGAAAGTGAAACAAGTTGAGATCTCCATCAAAGAAACTGTAATGGAAGAACAATCTACCGAACGGCAGGTGTCTTGCGTAGTTGTTGGTGCTGGACAGCGTGGAAGAGGATACACGACATATGCAAAAAGTTTACCACATTTGGCAAGTGAAGCCATGCTTTGTTGCTTAACAAGCGCTATTTACTTTTCAAAATTTTTAATCTTTTCGAAATTGACTTTTTCTTTCACACAATACCAAGAAACTTGTTTAGCTTAGGTTACTTGCATAAGTAAGTTTCACTCATTTTTTTCCTCAGCTTAAAATAGTTGCTGTTGCTGACCCTTCAGAGAATGCATGCACTCGATTTAAAAATGCCCACAATCTTGATGACAGAATGATATTCTCTGGTAAGTTTACCTTGTATTTTACCATTATTGCTCACTGCATTTTCTGAACAGAACTTTTTTGTAAGGATGGCAGGAACTTTCTTCCATGAAAAAGTTGGCAGATTTTGCTTTGATTTCTACTCCAGATAGTGTTCACAAGGATGCAGCAATGGCGTTTATTAAGCGGGGCTACCATATTTTGCTGGAAAAGCCAATGGCGGTGTGTTTTGTTTTTTATTGTTACTTTCTAAACTTGCTATTTGACTCTAAGAACACCTGCTTTTTAAATCTGGCCTTATTTTCCTTATTGTTGGACTCTAAAATGGATGTTATTTGGTGCTACCTATGTTAAAAAGGCTAGGGGTTCTAATCGCATGTTAATCTTTCGTGTTCCTAAGAGAAAGATTTGTGAGTGGTTTTGTATCAACCAAGAGGAATTCATTAGATTTATCTGTATTAAGTCACCATCATTTGAAGAAAAAAAGTTAATCGGAAATAAAGTAGGCCAACCAATGGCATTATGGAGATTATTTTTATCCCACTGAGAATGAAAATAAAACCCAAAATGAAAAATACCCAAGAACTAATCAAGATTGTTTTAGACCACTGAGGAAGATTGCATTGAAATTTGTGAAGCTTGCAAAAAACACAATGTTATGCTCTGTGTTTGTCATGTACTCAGATATTACCCACCAAATCTCAAAATAAAGGAGCTCATTGAATCTGGCATCATAGGTGATGTGGTTATGGTGCAACATTTAGAACCAGTAAGTTTATTTTCACATTAAAGTGTCTTGTACTGGGTTTTTAAAAAATTCTATGTTAAAAAAACTACATATACTTTTGATTTGAGCTGATGAAAATTTACAACTAAAAGGTTAAAAAACTGTAAATATTAATGAAAAATGCTAAATAATCTGCCTCATTGCTCACTGTATACTTTTTTATACAAAACAGGCTGGATTTTTTCGTTTTGCTCACTCTTTTGTTCGTGGCAATTGGAGAAACACAGAACAAAGTTCCTTCTCATTGTTGGCAAAGTCCTGTCATGATATTGACCTTATTTGTTCATGGATGCCAACCAAATGCAAACGGGTGTCATCATTTGGCACTTTAAACCATTTTAAACAGGAGAACAAGGTATATATTATGTGCACCAGCTAATTTTCAAATTAAATTACATGGAACAAAAACTTGTATTTTTTTGTGGTGCTAATAACAATTCTGTTCAGCTAACTGCATCATTATTCTTAGGTTTCTTTTCCACTTAAGTTTCTTGCTCTGGGAAATGCAAGGGACTAAGACTGGATTCGAACCCACAACCTTGTAGGCACAAAGCTGTTGCACTTACCACTGTAACAACAAGTTTGCTGTTTTAAATCTTAACCTGGTTTTCTTTCAACAAAAACTGTTATTATGTTAACCCAGTGATGGTATTTATAAAATAATTTCAGATACCTAAACATAAATATTGTTCAAGGACCCATTTGACTGGTTCCACCAATAGTGCACCCACAGTCTTGATTTTGCACCAAACTCGCCTTCAGTATGAGCCTATCACATATCTTCATTTAATAATGGTGTAGCACCCTGTACTTTTGTGCTGTTTCTTGCTTGGTGATTGTATTTAGTGCAATTGTATCGCTATGATTTCTTTCACCGAGCGAAATAACTCAGCTTTACTCAAATCAATTAATGCTGTATTAACACATGTTGTATATTTACAGCCCAAAGGTGCTGGGAGCCGATGTACAGATTGCAGTGTTGAAAGCACATGCCCTTATTCCGCTGTGAAAATCTACTTGGATAGAGCCAAGGAGGGCTACTTTGGTTGGCCCACTTCTGTGGTTACTGATATTGAGGATTTTGATGTTTTAAAAAAGAAATTACAGACTGGGCCCTATGGAAGATGTGTCTATGAGTGTGACAATGATGTCTGTGACAACCAGGTATGACCTTGTTTGAGATTTTGTCTGGAAAATCAATGCATGTTTTATTACATGAATATGTTTAGGTTGTGAACATGGAGTTTGAAGGTGGTAAGACGGCTTCTTTTACAATGATTGCATTCACTGAAAGTATTTGTGCTCGGCAAACCAAAGTTTTTGGAACACTGGTAAGTTGGACTTGTGTAAAGGCCAGGTTTAAAAAACATTTCTTTAGTCTTTTGATGAATTTCAAAAAAAGTTCAAGTTTTTGCTTTGTCCATAAATTGTGCAAATTGAAATTTGTCCAGGATGCTTTTCCAGTTGAAGTTGTTGTGTTTTGTGTTAAGAATCCAAACAGGTTGGCAAACTTTATGCAGCCTACCTTGATGAAACGCTTGTTATTCATCCATTAAAAAAGAAGAGAGAATTCAGTTTTCTTTTCAACGACCAAGAAATTTTTTTGTTGTTTGAACTTCTTTGCTTGTTCTAATTAAATTATAAATTTCTGCACCTTTTTACTGCGCTAAGCTTCCTTTCCGACCCGCTTTTGGTAGATGTCAAACGCAGTTACTCTTAATTTTTTACAGGGTGAACTGACCTACAGCGGGGGAAGAGATGTTAGGCATTTTGATTTTCTGTCCAAACAAGGCCAAACCCATCATTGTACGTCCATTGTGACCGCTGGTTTGGACGCCCATGACGGTGCTGACTTCCACTTAGTACTGAACTTCATCAAGGCCATAACGGTAAAGTTCCAATTTAAAAATATTAAACCTTAGAATTGTCATTTGTCAAGCAGAGTTAAATTGAAAGCGTTGAGAGATTCATTTCGGTTAAATTGCTTAACTACTTAAAATTATCAACATCAATCAAACGCTTTTCCCAGTATTGTACGAGCCCCGTCATACAAACTCTTTCTTTGAGAAGTCAACAACGAAAATGCTGGATTTATTATTACGCAAAATCGGTCATTAAGAATAAGCAACACCACTGATCTACCTCTTTTATACCAACCTAGAAAGGAAGCCACTTGTTGGCACAGATAAAAGAAACATACTAAAACCTGCAAGCAGTCAATAAAAATAATATATCATATTTGTGTCTAACATATTTCTGATTGCTCTGTGTAGAAAAATGAGCCTTCGTTTATAAAATCGGGGATAAATGAAACCCTCGAGAGCCATCGGATTGTGTTTGCGGCGGAAAGGTCTCGTTTGTCGGGAGAGACTCTTCAGAGGAGTGAAGACGGGCGATGGATTACTTCCTAATTCCTTTGTAGTTATAAAAATCAGTTTTTAATTTGCGTCAATTTTGTAGTTTTTGTTTTTCCATTTTGTATCAGACCATTGTAGAATTTTCGCGCAGTCTTTAATGTTTACATCCTATAGGCAGTAGATGCACTGTACTCTTTTTGCAATGTATTCAGGTGATGTCAGTATTGTTGTTTTTGCTACTTCCTAAAATCGTTTCTGGGTTTGATTTCAGGCCCACGGAGACGAAAGGAGCGTTTTTAACCGAATACTGATCATTTCTTAGCTACAGGTACTGTACTTTCTGAGCAAGAGGACGCCTTCACAGCTTGATATTATGCTATAAAACACAACTACTTAACGCACTACTGTCACCTAGTGCTAAAAAGTTGTAAAGTCCGTGACCAAATGACTTTACCAGACTGGAAAACCTCGATCAGGATTCGTGAATTTCGAACCCTGTAAAAAATGAGCACTTCGAAGGACCTGTTTTGGGGCCATATTTGTCAGTCACATTCTTGCAACACATAAGTGGCATTGAAAGAAAAATGCTGCTGCTGTCTTTGTTATCACAGAAAAAAAACAAACACCCACTACAAAAAAGAATGGACATGATTTGTCTTTTCGGTCGTTTGACAGATTTGCACCATGGCATTGCGTAATAATTTAACCTCGTGGAGATGAAGAAACCTTTTTGCGACAAACTTTTTTCAAACGATCATGTTTTCCATTTGCTTTGTGTGTATCATACAAGTACCTTGGCATACTTCTGTTCAGACAAATTGTTCGTCTCTTGTATATTAGTTTGTAGGGGAGTAGCAAGAATTCCAAGTTCTCTATGCACTTGACACTGTGGGCCTCCTGTTAATGCTGTAAGGCCTTTGCATTGCAGGGCTGCTTGCCCTCTCTACAGAGGGGTGTTCCCGCCAAAAGGTCAAGTTCGTCACGTAAATAAGGACAGATGTCACAATAGCCAGAAGTTGCAACACAAAACTTGTACCCACGGTGGCTCCCTTCACGTCGTCGATTAAAAAGGCTGTCATTGCAACCACCATAAAACTGCTTAACCATGGGAAAGAAAAATGTTTTCAAAATTTAACAAGACGAAATTAATTGGGCGAATCACTATTGTTTTCGTCTTACATTAGGACATTTACCGTTCGTTGCCGGAGTAATTTTGTTATCTGCGCGTTTCCTACAACCTAAAATTGATGGGTGATTGTTTACCTGTCNAGGGTGAACTGACTTACAACGGGGGAAGAGATGTTAGGCATTTTGATTTTCTGTCCAAACAAGGCCAAACCCATCATTGTACGTCCACTGTGACCGCTGGTTTGGGCGCCCATGACGGTGCTGACTTCCACTTGGTACAGAACTTCATCAAGGCCATAGCGGTAAAGTTCCAATTTAAAAATATTAAACCTTAGAAAATAGAACTGTCATTTGTCAAGCAAAGTTTAATTGAAAGCGTTGAGAGATTCATTTCGGTTAAATTGCTCAACTGCTTTTGTCAACATCAATCAAAACGCTTTTCCCAGTATTGTACGAGCCCCGTCATACAAACTCTTTCTTTAAGAAGTCAACAACGAAAATGCTGGCTTTATAATTACGCAAAATCGGTTATTAGGAATAGAGAAAACCACTGATCTACCTCTTTTATACCAAACTAGAAAGGAAGCCATTCTTACACTTGTTGGCACAGATAAAAGAAACATACTAAAACCTGCAAGCAGTCAATAAAAATAATATATCATGTTTGTGTCTAACATATTTCTGATTGCTCTGTGTAGAAAAATGAGCCTTCGTTTATAAAATCGGGGATAAATGAAACCCTCGAGAGCCATCGGATTGTGTTTGCGGCGGAAAGGTCTCGTTTGTCGGGAGAGACTCTTCAGAGGAGTGAAGACGGGCGATGGATTACTTCCTAATTCCTTTGTAGATATAAAAATCAGTTTTTAATTTGCGTCAATTTTGTAGACAAATTCTTCGTCTCTTGTATATTAGTTTGTAGGGGAGTAGCAAGAATTCCAAGTTCTCTATGCACTTGACACTGCGGGCCTCCTGTTAATGCTGTAAGGTCTTTGCATTGCAGGGCTGCTTGCCCTCTCTACAGAGGGGTTTTCCCGCCAGAAGGCCAAGTTCGTCAAGCAAATAAGGACGGATGTCACAATAGCCAGAAGTTGCAACACAAAACTTGTACCCACGGTCGCTCCCTTCACGTCGTCGATTAAAAAGGCTGTCATTGCAACCACCATAAAACTGCTTAACCCTGGGAAAGAAAAATGTTTTCAAAATTTAACAAGACGAAATTAATTGGGCGAATCACTAATGTTTTTTGTCTTACATCAGGACATTTACCGTTTGTTGCCGGAGTAATTTTGTTATCTGCGCGTTTCCTACAACCTAAAATTGATGGGTGATTGTTTACCTGTCAAGAAATTGGCTTCCAGTATTTTGTTATTCAGTTTCTGATTGATTTGCGAACATATTTTAGTCGTCAAATTTTCATTGACATCTTCATCGCCGAAACACGTCCAAATTTGATTAATTGCACAAACAAGAACAAACATCGCTGACAAAATCGATATTAACGCGATTCCGAATATAGAAACCATACCTGGAACACAAACAACGTCGTCAAACTAACGACATAGAAATCATGCATACAGAAATTAACATTAGCCTGCTTGTTTGCGAAATGGGATATATTTTTCATTTGTAACGCGCTATGCCTCCTGTTATACATCTGGAATTTTTGACATTTTTTCCAGTCGGAGCAACACTTACGACAGATATTACGAGTACACAGTGGCAACTTACTTCTCTGCATTAGCTTTCCATTTGCAGCTAAACCTGAGCATGAAACGGCCACAGCTCTAAAAAATGAACAAGCACCTTTTCCGTTACAACAATTAGGCTACCAAAAAACGATTTCAGGGGTCCTGAATGACATTCCACAACACAGTATGCGCACGCAGACCATGTGTATGATGCTTGTTATAAACGCTTATTGTGTTGCAGATTTTAGCCTGTTTTACTAGCAAACATTGGTGTTTGATCGACTTACCTTCGCGATTTCTGCCACTGTAACTTCCATTGATGTAACTCGCAAAGAAACCAACGTGAATTATGATTTTCATGTCTCCGTCGGCAATCTTTTCATGTGGAGTGGATACAAAACGTTCCGCATCTTTTCTAAGCGAAGAAAACAATTTCTCGAACTAATATCTATAAGTCCAGTTCTTAACTCATCTAAAATCAAGCTTAAGTTTGTCAAATTAACGGCCTTGAGATGACCGTTGATATCAATATCCCAATCCATTTTATGTTAGACCAAATTTCTGTGCTATAACCTTGTCATTTTCCCGACAATAAACTCCGGTATGGAAAAGGCCACAAGGCAGAAGATCAATTGTGCAACGCCAAGGACAACCACGGCGACCTTTCCGTATAAACGATTCATTCTTTCTTTGGCATGAACTATAGAATCATGAAACACACTTTTCGCTTCTCTCGAACCTGCAATAAATACGCAAAATCTCTGGGCTTACACTACTGGTATCATCATATCGACGTCCTCGAAAACAACGTAGAGTTAATTTACTGTACAAAACGAATTGTGTTGTTTGCATCGACATATGCAACGGACATACAACTGAATTTACCAGAAACCTCTACATTATGGCTTTTTTACGGCAGACGCTACGCTGGACATTAAGCCATGTGCTTATATTTGCAGGCCACTAAGCCTTTACACGAAAACATTTTGGGTGTGTTTACCCAGGATGCTTATCGCAATTTGCAGGCTATCCCAGATATCGTATCTCTTTGTGGGTTTATTAGGTCATTTTTCTTCGGGGTTAGGGTTTGTCGGTCAGTTGATGTATTAGATACTGCAGGGCGGCATTGATTGTAAACAGCACCACCACTTAACAAAACTTGTAAACTAACATATAGTTCACAAAAAGTCTCACACATACCCGAAAACACAATTTTAACAACATGTCCCACTTCAGTTCCGTGAAACTCACTTAACATTGCGTCAATGGTGCGATTTTATTAAACGCAAACGTATTACAATACATTTTGGCCTCCTATGCACTTAGGTTTAACAATCTTCAGTTTTTCGAAACGAAATCAACTGTCCATTTTTTATGCACAAGATGGCGCACTTGAGGGAAAACAGCGACGAATCGTGTTGATTGTTTACCTTGTTAAAAAAATTAAAATCGGTTCCTATAGTCCAGATTAATCTGTGTGCCTTTTTTATATTTTGCTAGTGTTTTTTTTCTCCTACTGTTTTATCTTTAGCAAACGTCATAGTCAGAAACAGTTTGCAAGGTTAAAATGTAATTCAGCCATTTAATGCCAACAGTAATTAAGCATAACTGGCCCCAACAGTTGTTAAAGGTAAACATGTATAATTATTAAAAGCATGGGCGCCGGAAGAAAGTTTTAAAGAGGGTAAGGAAGGGGGCAAATTATATTACATACATACACACATACTGTGTATAATTTTTGGTATTTCGAAAACATTTTTATTCGTGAGATTTTTTTGATAGAAGACATATAATTAATAAAGAACATTTTTCGGGACTTTAATTGAGGCAAGCGTCTCTTTTGCCCCCCACATGTCGGCGCCCATGATAATAAGAATTTAGGGCAAAGCAGTAAAAATGCAAACAATTAGTGCAATATAGGCGAACGCGATATTTTTGGAAACTTATTTTTTTTGGAAATAAAGGTTTAAAATGAAGGTACTGTACGCTAGAAAACGGAAACTACAAATTTTGGCTACGAAACGCATATTTGTCCAGTCGTATACGTCAATTCGTCCTAAAACGAACGCATTTACAAAATAAAAATTAAATAACAACAGGATGCTTGAAAGATCGACTTTAATTCGGCTTGTCGCACAGTGATCGTTAAATCACAATGTAGCAAAATAATTATAATTTTTGCCTTTCGCAAATTTCCTTTTTCTTAAGAGTCCAAGGTTTTTGCCACGTATAGCACCCTGTCCTAGAAAAATTCGCAACCAGAAGTAGAAAATTACGTTGCACGTTAACAACGCCAAAAAGGGCCAACGTGTTTCGAAATTTCTCTACAAAACACTCTCGTAAACGTTGTGCACACTATTATCAACAATTGTCAATTTCAACTCACTAATATTCATTGCTACAAAATTATTAGTGTTGGCTTTGAAATGATTATTAATTCTATTAATGAATGTATTTTTTAAACATTTTGAACTAATCCCCCCAGGCCATACAAAATTGTCCCCTGTTTGAAATACTATTACCTCCTGGCGGTTGAGAACCCCTGGCATAAGGAACCACCTCAAACTTAGTCCCAGGTTTAATTGTCTAGGAAACCATGGCAACCAGACGTTATGGTGGGCGGTAAGACTGACGCTTAACATGCACAGCATTGCATATACCATAGCTTTATCATTTGGGGTTTAGATTCGCGGGATATTTTTCGCGTGTCAGTTGTTAGCACCAGAACTGTATGTGAAATGCGGATTTGATTCGATGTCTTTCATCTCCTTTTCAGACACAAACTGGCGGTAACCGAGCATGTCCAACGCCTCCGAGCAGATCTTCTGCACCTCCTGTACCTCTTCATAACTTAAACTGGTTCTCCAGTTTGACACAACCGCTGCGGAGTTGCGTGTTGTTCCTTGGTAGTTTTTTACCGAAAGATCGTTGTCGTTTTTCGCCGAGGTGGCTTCTCTGAGCCAAGCTTCGATTGTAGGGTTCATGTTGATTCCAATGAAATCATATACGGCCTGTATGCAGAAATGGACAATAACAGTTTCCGAAATGTCCTATGTCTGTTTCTTTTTATACCAGAAAAATCATTACAACGAAACATGTAGAGTGTATTTTTAACAGAAAATAATACAACTTTTTTAAATTGTTTGCTTTGACAAATTGTTGAATATTCAACGATATTTTGGACACAAGAATCTAAAGTTTCAAATTTTATGTGTCCCACCACCTTGAAACCTTTTAAGCTGCCATCGCTTGATTTAGACCGTTTTAAAATCCTTATCATTCAAATTTTTTCGGCCTCTCTATGTTACCTGTGTAACTTCTACTGGGTTCATCGCAAAGTCTTCGTGTCTAATTCGCATATATTGGTCTTTGAGCTCCCCGGTCCGAACAACGTTTTCCGCGAAGATGATGTTGTCTGTCATCTTGGGGCAAATTCCGTCTGCTGCGTATCTGCCAAAAAACGAAAGTCGTTTAAGGGTTTTGCGCTGCGAAAACAACTCGCTTTTCGAGTAGCGAGTAAACAACTCGGCGGGTTTTTGTGCTAACAAAAATAAAATTACATTTTTTATTGTCTAACTCATATTTTGCGCTCTGAATACACGAACTTTGTTACGTTAGTTTGATTGGTAAAAGTAATCTTATAGCGACTTGAAGGAACTAAAACAATCCCCAAATGTTGTACAACGTTCAGACGTTAAAAAACTAGATACAGTTATTGGATCAACCGTTGTAACGCTTCCCTGCTGCTGCACTATTATTAATTAACCTACGAAACATGTGGAAGATTTCCTAACTGTTTGAAGCGCTTTGTACATAAGTAGCATTGACACAAGGCCGTCTATCTGCCACATTTGCGTCACAAGCAAACTAACAGAAACAAAACACTTTTTACGGCTGTTTCGTTGCGTACATTTTCCACTTCACCTCTGTTAGAGTGCTATGTTAAAAGTTGATGTGACAAAATTACTAAAATGAACTTTTTTGCCGTTAAACGTTGTTCCCCGTTCTTAAAAATATAAATTTGTATTAAAACCCATTTGGCTGGTTTGCATCGAAGGCCAGCCAAGATGATGAAGTAGTTAATTACAAAGCAAGTAACGTACATCAATACCCTTTCGAGAACCCGGTGTTGGCAATCCGGTCGAAAAACATCATAGTAACAGGCGACTTAAAAGCAAGTTTATGGATTTAACCCTGTCTTTTTCATTTCTGTTTGAACCGAAAACACTGAATAATGCCGCAAAGGTTGGTTTGAATTTAATGACAAAAATTCGGACAGCGGACGTATTATAAACCCTACAAAAACAAACAATATCTCACCTGACTGTAGAAATCCGATTTTTTGACTTGTTTCCTCGAATTCTGGAGTTGATGGTGGCTCGTGGATCTCGGACAAGATGTACAACTTTGACGTTGGGTGTGTGACTTGATAAGAGTGGGACCAGCCACTCCAATTTGCAAAGGTATATCACCTGCATGTAAAAGTGGTTTAAGCCACAAGCCTTTAGAATTTAGAGTTTGTTGATGAAAATACAATTCGATTGATCGAATCATCAATCGCAAAACTCAAACTGAAAGAGGACTCGTTGCTCTAGGGCTGGATTTGACGTGACCTGAGGTCCATTAATGGTTTACAGCCAGTGGCGGATTCAGGTACAACAGTGGTTCTTTAAATTTTAAAATTTTTTTACATACTGACTAAACTTAAGACGATTACAATTCAGCAATGCTGTATGCATTGTATGTGCCACAATCGCTTTCACAAAAGAAGCATTTCGGGTTGCTGGCACCCAACGATGCACATGAAACGCACATACGGAATTTATCAGTAGTCACGCGATATATCACCGACTAAGAGAGGCTAAAGAAGTTTCGCGGTCCCCCTAAAATCGCCTCACGGACCCCTAGGGGACCGCAGACCCCACTAGAAAACTAACTGAGCTACAGATAAATAAATAAGCGATCGCACGATGTATAGGGCTTTGAAACAACATCTACATTAAATTATTTAGTCTTGAAAAACTGGGGTGATTTAAAAGAATGGGATCTCAGTAAGGTGCTTTATACAGCTTATAGGGTCGAAAGCCTAAATTCGACTCTGTTTACAGCGATGAGTAAAATGCGCTTGTTAAATCTATTAAAACAAGTTTAAATACTAGCAAAGAGCCGGACAATAAGTGCCAAACTGCGAGGGCTTTGTTTACCTATAAGCGTCGAATATTCCAGGTTTAATGAGCTTGTGACATTTTATGACTTATGATTATGACGGTTTTATGACATGGAACTATGACGGGGGGTTCTAGGACAGGGAATGGTCGAATACAGGAGCAGCGTTTAATCACTTTGTCGTTGTAGCTTGGTCTTGTTTAACGCTCCGCAACCCGGATAGGGGAAAATGAAAACGCGCCAGTTCGCCCGGAAAAAGCAACTCCCTCTCCGAAGAGAGACAAACAATGTCTAAATTAACTAGCACAGGTATTCGGGCTTTATTAGTATAGTTTTAGGTGCTGTTCAAAAACCAGCATCTATCTTTCGAATTTACGTTGGCCCGTAATGCACATCGCACGAAAAAGGCCGTTTAACTCCGTTTTCCCTGGCACTTCCAAAGCGATACGGAGTACTCACTGATCCTGACCTAACCCAGTGGTTCCCAACTTACATTGGTGCCTCCTCCCCCCTTTTGCTTATTTTGGAACTTTTTATTCCTCCCCTACTAAAGGAATGTTAAAAGTTGGTCTACCTTCAAATAAATACTACAAATTGTAATTGTAGTCTACAATTATCAAGAACTTGGCTATAAAGTGGACATTCCTCCCCTTAACTCATCAAATTTATCCCTGGTCGGAAACCACTGACCTAACCTAATTAATACAGTAACCAAATACAACAGTTGCAGAAACTTACCTTCATTGCTCGTAGTAGGGTCTGTTTGCAGAATTTAGTCAAGGCGGGGAGGTCGATAGGTTCGGGACATTGTTGCTGGTTATAGTTCCCAACTTTGCACAAACCAGCGTCCCTCGATAGGAACCTGCTGTATTTCGATCCTCCAGTAAAGCAGACCTTCTTTTTTAGGCACCTGAACAAAAACGTTTTGCGCTTGTAGGCTTGTCGTCTGGATTAACTAATTAGTAGCGTATTGTAAAATATTGGAGTTCTTGTCAAGGAGATGGTTTTAATATAACCATGGATTTGGATGTCGACGCAAAAGATAATGTTCGATCGTTTCAATTGAACGTTACATTAGGAAAATGCATTAAGCTAAAATATCATTCTCCAAAAGGTAAAATCGATGCATATCTGTTGACATAAAATAAGATAAAAAGTTCAAATGTGTTGTGAAAATACAGATCAAGTAATTTTCCTCCAACAAACTTCTAACAACGACATCAAAACATCTAACGCTTTATAAAAATACCAAAGCGCTTGAAATTATTAACCACGACTTACTGAGCATGCTTGTCTGTGCATTTACTGGCGTTAAAACCGCGAATGTAATGTTCCTCCAAGTCAAATCGGCAACTGACAATTTTCCTCAACACTTGCAGTCTGTCTCCCAACAGTTCCTCGCATTTTCGTTCGGTGAAAGGTAGCAAGGGTTCGTAAAAATAAGCCACGTCGGTACGTTGGTTGAAAATCTCACCCAAAACGCTGGAACCGGACCGTTTTTGGGTTAGCAGGATAACGGCGTCCGTGCGGCCCCGGTGGCGCGGCGTCAGTGCCTCTTTGGCCTCGATGTTGTGGGCTTTGTTAGATGACAGGATAAGATGGTAACAAGCGGATGATAGAAAAGTAATTGTCGTGAGCAGCAATGCGAAGGCGGTAAATTTACGCATGTGTCTCATATTGTTGTGTGTTGGTATTCCACTGCGTGTAAAGAAAACTGTGGAGACTTTGTTTCAAAAACTTTTTGTTGCTAAATTTTTAAGCATAAGTCTACTAATGAGCCTTAACAAAGAAACATTGGATATCTGTAGAAAACAAAATGTTACTATATCCACCAAGTCGACATCAAACACTACGTTCATAATTATTGGTGCAATATTTAACCTGTTTTGATTAATTACGTAAAAATTGGTACCTGTCAAACTTTATTTGCCTATCGCGTTGACTTTGTACTGGGCTTTCTGATAATTTACCAAAAACTTTCTGTGGAGTTGCCTAAATGTTCACAAACCTAACCGCGATGTGTGCACAAACAGGTAGCTATGGATCAGTGTTTCCAAACGATCTTTCTGCCAAGCGTCACCTTCATGTCACACATTATTTAGTCCCTCTTTTAGTTTGATAAGAAACTGTTTGTAAAAGTTTCTACAGGCTCTAAAGGAAGTTGCCGGGGATGTGGTGCCAGATTCATAACAACTTGTAAGGAGAAGTGAACAGGATTTGAATGAAACACGTGAAAGTTTTACTAGTTAATATTATTTTTAAACTGTTCGCTGGTAGGGCGTGTTCCCCACATTGGTAAACCCTTCTATACATAAAACTACAATTTTAAACGCCGTTTTACGTTTGCAAAGAAAAAAACACACAACGTGTGTACCTTTTGGTTTTCTGAACAACAACTTTTACCCCAGTCAGTGGGGAAACTTTTTACCCGGTCTATTCATGCGGCCGTCTTCCTGCTTTTCACAATAAACATCTATTAGACATTGCTATGATGAAAACCACAAAAGATAAATGTTTGGAGTTAAGGGGCTACTTGTGATGGCGCAAATCATATGACAAAATATTTGTTTATTGCTTGAACTAGGTTACTTGCTGCCCCGATGGTTGAAACAAAATGGGTACTAGAGTACTTTTCAAGGCTTGATATTATGTGCTGACCTGACCAAGACAACCGGTAGAATAGCAGTCCTAACTTGTTAAACATAAATTTAAATTTATCGATCTGCAGCAGTCGGCCATTTTGCCTGCATTTCATAATTTAAATAATAAGTTACTACTAGATTTTTTTGTAACCATAACATATAGCACAAAACTACACAACACAACTGTATGCTTTCTTATCTGCATTGGCTGTGTTGGCGTGTTGGCGTAGATAATCAACTAACCTCAATCACCTCACTAAAATACAACCGACTAGTTATTGACAAGTACACAACTGGAAAAATACAAAAACTGCATACTGCTTTTTTAGTTTGACCCAAACTAGCGCATCGAAATAAAGTTTAGCGCAAAAATGCGTGACCACCGAAGCAACTTATCCACAGCAGTTACTGATGCCGACCACATCAGACATTTTTCCCCCAAGCAGTATCTTTGTGACACACAAAGGCTAGACAAACAACGAATTCGACGTCGCACAAACGCCAGCAGTCTGTAACCGTTGCCTAAATTCCGGCGGTTGGTCTGCTAGTTGCCAGTGTCCATTTTGAAGTGCCTTATTTGTAATTGGCAATATTGGCTAAGCTATACCTAGCTCGAGGCCCCCTTATTTCAAATTAAGTCGACAGGTTTTAGAAAGTCGTCAAACACCTGTCATTCATTTTTTTGCAAACATATCAATATTGGTTTTTATAAATATGTATATAACAGTAAAGAAATTTTAATTTAAAAACAATTGAGACAACACATTGAGTAAAAGCAAAACGAAATCCTTTTTAGGCACCTACAGATTGCGAGACCATAAGCTTTAACTGTTAAAGCTTAAACCGACACCATTTTTTCAGGCAAACTGGTGACCTGCTGCCAGCTGGCTCAACAGCACGTGGTAAACGGTTCCGTGTAGGTATACTGTGTTGAGCCTTTAGCAAAACATCGCATCGCTTTCGTTACTTCGTTCCAGAGTGGGCGGAATTCTTTTTTGTGTTGCGGATCGTTGTTATAAAAAGAGAATGTTTGTTTCAAAACAAACAAAACAAACACAAGTGTAGGTGGCTGTATAACGTGGGGGCGTGTTTGTTTTTGAGAGCAATGGTGGTGAAAAAGGGTAAATATATAGCCAAAAATTCGAAAAAAATGTACATAAATGTTTTTCGAAAAAACATTATTAAGCTATCACATAGCGCACATAACAACATAGAAACGCTATTTAAAAAAACGGAGTTCATTTAACAATTTAGCCGGTTGGTTTAAAAATTATACAATAAGGCGACATTGTACCAGCAGACCTAGATTTCACACACGGGGTGGTCTGTTTGCATTGCACATCAGAGTTTCCTTGTTAGAATTTGCCGGATTCAGCAGAGGCGTTTCCTATTGCGAAAATGTTACTGCTGCCTAAACAAATAAATCCGCGGGTGAATGCGCCTGTTGGGCGTCCATTTTGGGTCAGATTGAACAATAAGTCAAAAAAAGCACTCGCAATAAACATAATTTTTGCTTGCTCTTCGGGTCAGCATTAAGAGTGTTTTTTTAATACGAGATCTAAATTTACTGACAGATTACAGCCTCAGTCCTAAATGGAAGTGAAACACAAGCTTTGTGGCAACACAGACCTTTCGACAAACAAGCGCATCAGGTATCTTAACCTTTCTTTTCGAAAAGGCTTGTTAACTATAACGATCAGTACCACTTTCTTCATGCAATTTCAAGTTTGCGACCCCTCAATCCAACCTTTCAGACTATTTTGCCAGATGCACAGATTGGCGTTTATCAGGTAAACTAGTTCTAACTTCGCTGTCCAAAATCGAACTGATCAAGTCGAACTTGAGCAAATACCCTCTATCAAACAAACCCTTCGTTTTTTACAGAACGAACTCCTCCTCAATACGACCAACAGATTTAAATTTCAGTCATTGTTCCTAAACTTCCTAAACTCATGTTAACCTACCAACGCTAAACAAACGGTGATGACGCGCAGACTTCAGCCGTTACCCTGTAGATTTCCAGTGGGCTATTTTAAGCCGTAATTGATTACCTGCACCCATTTAAATCAACACACATCGACTTCATAGCAAACGTTTGTATTTGCTCGGAAAGTGAGCTTGACGCAACTATATAATAAGGTGTGTCTGGTTTAAGGGTCCTTCATATTAGGATTTCCGGTGTAGGTGCAAAGTCGGAGCACTTTTATTTGATAAGCAAATGTTTATTTCAAAAACAGTGGGAAGCATATCAATAATACGTCACACAACATGACGCGTGGCGCGGGATTAAATATTTCACGCCTGAATAGATGCGTACCGTAAACGCTTGCAGCGACGTTTTAAATTAAAAAGTTGTGAAAAGTAGGCCGGCGCCACGCAACGTTTCAAATGTCAAAGAGCGATTCAAATACGGGGCTTAGGGCAGAGGTTCCCAACCAGGGAGGAATTTCTTGAGTTAAGGAGAGGGATTTCCGCTTTGTAATAAAGCGATTTACGATATTTGTTTTTAGGTAGACCGGTGGTTCCAAACCTTAAAATTACTTTATATTACGCCTTGTCTATTAGGGGAGTGGGTGGAAAGAGAATAAAATATTCCAAAAAAACGAGAATGTGTCAAAAAGTTTGAAACCATTGTCTTAGTGGATCAAGTTCAACCTAAAGTCCAGCATGGTTTCCCATTGTGCCATGACAGGGCAACTGGAGTGTGTAAACTGCATAAAACTTCTCATTGCACAAAACAAGAAGCGCTATTCACGGATAAGGCTTCACATCGCAATTGTTTTTCCCAAAAACCGGAAAACCACATCGCAAAATCTCAGTTTTTTTCTTGTTTCATTTGAAATGCGGATTTGATTCGATGTCTTTCATTTCTTTTTCTGACTCGAATTGGCGGTAACCAAGCATGTCCAAAGCCTCCGAGCAAATATTTTGTACTTCCTGTACCTCTTCATAACTTAAACTCGTTCTCCAGTTTGACACGACTGCTGCGGAATTGCGTTTTGTCCCTTGCGATTCCTTCACTGAAAGTTGATCGTCGTTTTTTGCCGACGTGGCTTCTTTGAGCCAAGTTTTGATGGTAGGGTTCATGTTGATTCCAATAAAATCATATACACCCTGTTTTTAGAAAACAAGATAATGTGGGTTTTTTTATGGTAACTATTTACCAGTGCTTTAAATCCAAACGGTGCATTATGATACAAATTCGATTCTTTGAGATCAATATCGTAGCCAGCCCAAAATTTTAGGAGGGGCCAAATATTTTTAGGGTTAACCTACATAGTGTACAACTTAGAGATTTTTTTATAACCTCTCTTGATGTACAATTTAAAATTTTTGTGAAGGGAAAACCCCCCCTGGCTACGCCCAGATTCGATAACATACCAGTGTAATTTCTATTGGATTCATTTTTGTGTTGATTGCTTTAACACAATGATAAGTATTCAAAAATATATATTCTATAGTTTAAAACCAAATGTATCTAACGACATTAAAACCTTTTTAACAATCGCTCCACTCAGGCCATTTTGTAAATTGCCACACTTTATATTCGAATTAGGCTTCTCTTAGTTACCTGTGTAACTTCTACTGGGTCCATCGCAAAGTCTTCGTGTCTAATTCGCATGTATTGGTCTTTGAGCTCCCCGGTTCGAAGAACGTTCTCTGCGAAGATGATGTTGTCGGTCATCTTGGGGCAGATAATGTTGGCTACGTATCTGTTTTCAACACACGATTAGTCAGCAAAATTGAGAGAAATAATGTAGGTCAAAACTGTGTGAATTTATAAATATGAAAGAAATTTTTAAAATACATCCTGTTATGCTTTCTCAAATAGTTTGTAAGGTTCTGCATATCCACGAAAAACCCAGGGTTATTCAATCAGCGGTTAATCATTTATCCAGGCCCTTTTACGAAATGTCGTTGCAATGTAAGTATTTGTGTCCGCGACGAGTCACTAAGTAGACAATGATTAACGTGCCTGCAAAGAATTAAATAGATCAAGAAAAACATGTTTGTTTGACAGTTTCAACAAAGTTGCCAGCCAGGGTCGAATTAGGCCCTTTCGAGGCCCTAAGAACTTGGTGCTCCATACAATGGTTGACAGTTTCAAAACCATGTTTTATGACCCGTACAATTGCCCTCGCAACGCAAACGGCAAATCAAACATCGCCTGTTAAAATTGCTTTATTCCCGTACCCTTCAAACGAACTTTTGGTAAAAACGTAAATTTGCAGAAATAGCAAATAAAACGAATTTTTATGAAAAAAATACACCGTTAAGAAATCGGCTGATTTTTGGTTAATCTTTAGATACGTTTAATTTTTTTAACGTATTAAAAAGTCATTTACACGAAAAAGTCATATTTGACCTCGTTTGCTACCAAAAATCACGATTTATTTATATTATTGTCCAAATAAAGTCACAAATTCCTAAGGCATTCTTGTACGTGCCTCCGTGCTATCCAGGCAAATCTCATTGTGTGACTAAGTCCGCTACTGTGAGCAGCAGGCCACAGTTGGCTATGGAGTCAATGCAGCGGAACAGGTAAAAAGTTTGGTGCAGTCATGGCTTGTTGACCACGAAAAGCTGTCAGTCCAAAGGCCCATGAATGCTTTTATGTTCGGAAGCTGTTTTTTACAAAATATACCTGTTTACATTTCACTAAACAAGAGTTAATTCAAGTCTTACGACGCGTGATTTTATTAAATTCGCTTAAAACATGAGCGAAGGGTGGGTGGGGTGTTTGCTAACCGCCAGGCAAGTCTCAACCGCCCGTTTTTAGTGGCATGGTGAAGCAAGATGCGGATGAAGTTAGCAGAATGTGTATTTCTACAATTGTTCAATTGGCTTGCGAAAACTCAAGGGGTCGCATTTGCCTTTTCCACGGACAACAACATTGTGAAAAAACCACTCGAATTGTTATTTTTCCTCTTACGGTTTGAAAAATGGACCGTTAAATACAAAATCAAAACATGTCGATCTGTAAAAGTGTTCCAACAGACCTTTCTCAATACATTTTCATTTGGCCAAAACCCCGCCCCCAACACTTGTTTTCCCACCACGCAGATACTTCAATGCTGATAACGGGGCCGACGCTTGTTCGGTAAATATTTCAGGTTATTTCAGGTAAGCACTCAACAGCTCACCGGACTAACTAAATACAAGTGTGTTCTTTGAAATTTTTTTCATTGTATTGGATACGTTTGAATTTCAGGTAAAAATTGCATTTTACGATTTTCGCAGTTGCCCCGTTGCGGCGCTTGTGTGATCACCAAGTCTAACACAGAGATGTCAATGTAGAGAAATCAAATCGGGGTCATAACGGGGAGAGCAAGAATTGCGCATCGTTTAATCCCTTTGGGTATCTGGATATTTTCCTGTACTCGCTTATACCTGCGCTAACAATTGACTCCCCCTTCGTATTTATTCAAGTCAAGGCCCTTTAAAGTTGTTTAAAGAATATCGTCCGCATATCCAGCCACAGTTGATCAGAAACTGCGCGTTAATTTAAAACACGGTTTATTTTACCTGCTTTTTTGGAGGCCAATTGGATTTTACGACCGTTGTGGGTTTGGTCGATCGTGCGCGAAGTGAAAACAGTTTTCTAATGGTTAAATTGAACCGAACTACAGAACCGACAGGGTGAGGTTTACAATAGACACGTGCCTAATTGGGCATTGGAGTAAGGTGGTTCGCCGAAATATTCAATAGCTGAGTGTATTACGTGCCGAATGGATCAATACCACAAATGATTTCAATCCAAACCTACTCGAAGGGGCCGCAACCAGGCCCAATCTTTAGAGACGTTTGAAAACAAAACTGATCGAAAAGCCAAGAAACGGAAACTTCGGAAATTCGTTGTGTCATATATCAGTGACGTTTAAAAACGAATGACGCTTTTCCAACGAATTGCCATCGCAAATGTACTTCAAACTACTGATATGTCCTTGTGGTTAAGTATTAACTATTTTCAACTGGTGATTGAGGCGCTTCATCAGTTTGCGTCTACTGTGTGCTTTTCTCCGTCGCCGCCCACAAGGCATATTAAGCTGTTATCCAAACAAATAAATTTCTGTCCTAACCTGACGGCTGGAATTCGGTTTTTCGACTTGTTGGATCGCACTCTCGAGTTGATAGTGGCTCGTGGATCCCGAACAAGATGTACAACTTTGACGTTAGGTGTGTGACTTGATAAGAGTGGGACCAGCCACTCCAATTTGCAAAGGTAAATCACCTGAAATGCATTGGGGTTTTAAGTTTAAACAGAACTTTAAAATTACGTAAACTGGAGAAATGCGTTTTACTGATTCGTTTTTAAACTGTAGCGTGATTAGGTGAGTGGATATTAGACCTCATAGCGGGTTTTATGAGTAACTACGTTTGAAGTTTGTGTCTAATTGAACACACCTCTAAAACAGACACAGCCAATTAACTCAATCGCCCATCTAGTCGAATGATGGTGTTCAAATCGATAATGCACCCCAACCTTTTTCACGTCTTTTACAGCCTTTGTGCTGGTCCAACTAATATACTTACTTAGTTAAACCAAATCAAAGCTAAGAAAATCAAACATGACAAAAACTAATAATAATGCAAGTGACTTAACTAAAGGTCCATCACAAAAGACACCTACACAAACGAACTTTAAACCACACATCGACATAAGAAACGGTAACATTAAACTTTTGCTTTCACTCACCTTCATAGCTCGTATCAGGCTATTCCGACAGTGTTTTGATAATTTTTCCAGGTCCATTGGCTTGGGGCATTGCTGCATGTTGTGCTTGTCCAACTTGCAGAGATCAATGTCCCTGGACATGAAGCGACTGTTTTTGGTGCCCTTCGTGGAACAGATCTTGGTTGTCATGCATCTATTCACAGTTGAAATGTTAGGAATGTGATTTTGTACATAACGTAGAAAAAAAATGAAGAAGCATGTCTTCATGTGTGTGCGTGAGTTTTGCAACATAATCAAAACCAATTTTATGCAGGTACACTGCTTAACAATATGCATGCGGCTGCCAAGGAAAAAGTTACTTCTTGTTTGTTCGTTTGTTTGTTTATTTTATTTTTATCCTAGGTGCGTATGAACCCGTTGCCAAACTGTCTCATTGCAGTGCCGTACGATCATCATCACAGTCGTGTTACATTAAAAGTCGAACATGTGCGTCACAGCGCAACCGTCTTATGTAATCAACTACGCATAAATTCTGTGCTTGTTTAGGCCGCTACGTTTTGGTGCCATGTATATGATAGCGTAAAATGATTGGTGGAAGGCTAAAAGGTCTCTAAAACCGTAAACACACACTTTAGGGGGGAGGGGGGCGGTACGTACAAATAGACCCTGTTCGAATGGACAACTCCCCAATGCAAACCATGGTAAAATTTAACCATGTATAAAAACTGCATGTAAATTAGGTCAGGCGCATAGTGAGATATGAGACAAAAATCTTCGTCAAAACTCACTGGGAATATTTGTCGGTGCATTTACTGGCGTTAAATCCCCGCGCATAATGCTCCTCCAAATCAAACTGGCAGTTGACGATCTTGCTTAAAACTTCAAGTCGATCATCCAGCAGCTCTTCGCACTTCGTTTCCGAAAACGGTATGAGCGGTTCGTAAAAATACGTCACGTCATTACGTTGGTTGAAAATCTCCCCTAAAACGCTGGAACCGGAACGTTTTTGGGTTAACAGAATCACAGCGTCCGTGCGGCCTCGGCGTTGCGGCGTCAGTAATGGCGCCTGTTTGGTCACAATGGTGTGGGCCTTGTGGGATGACAGGATGAAGTGGTAACAAGCGGATGATAGCAAAGTAATTGTCGTCAACAGCAATGCGAAGGCGGTAAATCTACGGATATGTTTTCTCTCGCCCATAAGTGTTGATTTCCAGTGTAGGAAGTAACGTATCCTTCGTGGGTTGTTAGTGGGTTAGAAAACGGTTGCGTTATACACTGAGTGGTACAGATAATGATCCCAGTATTTCAATTTGCTAGAAGCGCCCTAAAGTACTAATAGCGGCCACAGCAACATTACAGTCCCTGAAATAATTATTCTGAACACTTAAAAGGACGTCGAAATGTTGGTTGCAGTGAATTGCTGGAAAAGAAGATATGTGTCATTACTATGCCCGACAGTAACGGTATCTACTATGAAAATATCCATTCTATGACTACAAAAACGGTTTACTGCGCAAGACTCAATCCTTGTTGCGTCTGTCGCCGCCACAAACGCTTTACTACGCAAGACACCCTTTCCTATACACGGAATAACAATAGGCCTTTCAAAACTCCTTAATTACGACGACATCTGCTTCTCTACAGATGCAAATCATTTAAGGATAAATGCAATCGAGATGTTTCGACGAAAAACAATAGAAACCGAAATAGCTTGACACAAATGTCCGCATAAAATGCTACGCAATACTGTCGCATTTATTGCATAACTGCAACCAATGAGTCTTGTGCAGTCGCGCAAATAGTTTTAAAGTTGGCTTTAAATGCTTAAGTAACATTTTCATCCGAGTTCAGCAAAACAGTTGAAGAATCGGTTCAGCTGCAGCCAACGAACCTTGTTCAAACGGAGTGTAAGTGACTTCATTGGCCCCTCAACTGTTGGCTGTTATTGGTATTGACGTGTCTGCTTGAGGCCCAAGGAGTTTTTGTACCATTTTAGACCCTGGAGATTACAGCATCGTCCTGTTTTGATTTGCGATAACCAAGCCACGCATGTGACAGGCCTAAGTGCGCGGGGAAACGTTTGAATGAAGTAAACATGCAGAACATAATGTGCATACATATACAAGTACCTATAGATTGCATGAAGTACCTGTAAAAGGTTTGTTGCGGAAAAACAGTGTGCCACTTCGGTTTTCAAACGGCTTCGATCTTTTTTATGCTTCCAAAAATTACCAGCGCAAACAACAGTTGAATAAGACAACATTATCAAAAAGTTTTAAATCTATTGTTAAAAATTATCCATGTGGGTTGTACGTGGTAAAGTTTACAACTGGACATGCCTAAATGTTTAACACAGAGACCTTGCATACAAAATACACTCAGAAAGTTTGTCAAATATTCCCACAGTTTATCGTTGCGTAATGTTGCGAGAACAGTCTGAGGGTCCTATCATCACATTCTTTTGTTAAAACCCAACCGCCTCCATTGATTATCAATTGGCGCAAGGGATGAAAGAAAATCACACAGAATTCGCGAGTGGTAACTATCAAGTTTCGTTGAGTTGAAGGCAACGAACCGTATAATGACAGATCCCAACATGGTAGTAAACGTATTGAGGCTGAAGACCGAAATCAAGGATCACTTGATGAAGAGATTACGGCTTCCGTGAAAGTTATTGTTTGCGATTGCTCCACACTATACCTTAACGATAGTTTTAATAAAGTCGTTTGGAAAACGACTTCGGCAAACAAAAGCGCTGGCCTGAATGGATTCGTTCGCTCGTCAAACACATGTTGGACAATTTTGAAGCGTCCGTTTCGCGGTTGACCGCACCAAGCGCTTCGTTTGTAACATAATCCCTGGCTTGTTAAGAGCTACAGTTTTGAAAATACACTCTATTGTTGTACTTTCCGGGCATTTCAGATTGCGGCGCTGCTCAATGTACGAAGATTGCTTGCAACTACATCGCATAGTCCATTTTTTACAAAGGCGAATAAATGTGAATTTTTAACATGGCACCAACCTGGTCAAGCATTAACTCAGAATACAACATTTTTAACTTAAGTAACTACCATGGTCTCTCAGGCTTTACTCAAGTAAACACCGACCTCAACTGACATACATTTTTGTCCGGTTCACCAAAAACGTTTTTTGTCCAGTTAACTAAAGCATGTTGCAGTGACAGCCAGTAGTTTCTGTCTAAAGATCCGAATTAGGGTTTAATAAACTCATACTTAGCCTACTAGTATTCATCATCAGTATGCACAATTTGCACCTCCCAACCCGATTACCCAACAAGTTTTGTGCAGTTAACCATAAAAAAGCTGTTGAAGCTGTTTAAAATACAGTTTATCAGTTTTAATTTGATTTAATCCTTGATGACACGCGGAAGACTTGTTTTAATAGTTTTTTGAAGCTGATAGCTTTGTGGGACAACCTTGACAAATCGTGTCCGTAGAAAACCTTAAAAAATACAACTTAAAAAAGCCGAAATTTTAAAGTAATTCTGAAGGTAAAGCAACAACACACTGTTGAAACCCAACCCTATACAATTGTTACTACAAAATCCACGTANAACCCTATACAATTGTTACTACAAAATCCACGTACCGCTATATATTTCTGTCAGCCAACGCTAAGTACTCCCTGCTTTTTCATGTATTTTTATCAAACGTTGGAATGCCTCGCGCCTGGCTAAGATAAACCACTCGTCATGCACTGTTGATTTCTAAACACGACACTCTTAGAACTGCGCTTTGTACCACCTAGTGTTGGCGTCATAGACATCTTACAAAATAATACGTTTTTAACGGCTAAGGTTTGTGGAAGTATGTTTAATGCTATCACAGTTTGGTTGGCTGATATTTTGCGGTAAGATCGTATCTTTTTCATGTTTACGCGTCGCTGATTCTTTTACTGCTCCAAGACATCCAGCAATAGTGTTAAAAATAGGATCGCGCCACAGCGTAGTGTACAAAGACAAAAGCATATTTGTGCGGTAAAAATTGCCAAGGGTAAAATTGTGTATCTCTATTTTATTTGTAGTTGTAATAATACAAGTCTGCGTTAAATACAAAAGCCCATTAAGTCATAAAACGACTTAAATACGTTTTTGTTTCTTGCAATTCTATGTCCGTATTAACTCCCTATGTCGACATATAGTTTTTTGGGGTACGAACTAGGCCTAATTAAACTGTATCTGACAAAAACATTAACATTTACACTTTATACAAATCCAAATACACAACAATAATGATATTGTATGCTCCTATATGCTGAAAGTCGTATTTGATCAAAGTTTTAAAATTTTTTTAAAATGTCTTGTTTTTCAAAACCGGAAATCGTACGATCCAGCTACTAAGTCAATTAAAAACCTAATAGTTGGCTCCCACGGATGCTCCTTCTAAGTCTTCGGATGAAAACCAGGTGATGACAGCTGAAGCAACACTTGACATACCTTTAAAATAAAGTCCGCTATTTTATGCGGACAGATTTGATTTAACTGTAGCGGCACTTTCGACCATAAGCAAAATGGTGCAATATTTGCTCAAAAAACGACTCAATTTAGTTTACAAGCTTGAATCTGGAAGTTAAATTATACTACAAGATACACAAAATCGCGTCTTGTTACTTATGATGTCACAAAGCAGTATTGCGCGTTGGTGCCGCAAACCAACGGTGCACATGAAACGCACATCCGAAATATACCAGTAGTCACGCGATAGAGCATCGACTAAGAAAGACTAAATACGTTTCGCGGTCCCCTAAAATCGCTTCCCGGACCTCTAGGGCACCCACTTTGAGAACCGCTGCTTTTCAGGATTTGTGACCCAGAGTCGTTATTTTTGCTCTGAAAAAAGCTGTAAAACAATGTGGTACAAAAATAATTCAAATTTTTACCTGCTGGTTTGAAAACTTGCCTTAAATGTATACCAGTTGGCAACACTGCGTTCGACTAGCGACGTATTGTTACCTCGTGTTATTGCAGATCTGCTGGTTGCAATTGTCTAAAGCCGATCCGATCAAATACGGTTTATGCCAAAAGTTGTGAGAGAACATGTAATCTGTGTTCAAATTCGATAAGCACAGGCAATGCAGCGACAGAAGTCCCCAGAACAGGGTGAAAACAAAGCATAGAAAGCACAGGGCAAGCAGAACAGGTCGGAACAGAACAGATTTCTGCGTCAGCGCTCCCACACCAGATTTACCATACTCAAATAGAAACAAGACAAAATACAGAGTTTAGTCGAGTTACAAACACAGATATAAACATACCCAACGATACACACCATTAGCATGCTAAAACTACTGACCTACAAAATACCCTTACATTTACTACACAACTGGGCACAAGGTTCATCGATACACAGCATTTACCAGGGAAATGCGTTCCCACACCAAGTTGCAGTAAACAAGTGCATACACCCTTATAAGGCTCAACACAAAGCTATGACGTCATACAGGTCGCTGACGAAAAATGCAAACTTCAGACGCAACAACAGCAGACGCAACAGTGCCTCACTGCCGCAGAATTTGGTTACCCAATAGAATAAACCGAACAGAAGCAATTAGCTGTTTCAGTTCACAGCACAACGTACCACAACTACTGAGCGTGACACACAGCATTGGCACTGACTGACTGCAGACTGCAGAACCCTAATATTTAGAAAACAGAAGCTCTCTTGCACCGTTAACAGCACTGCAAAACAATGTAAAAACGTTGCTTGACATAACTCGTGGCCGCCTCGTGTAAAACGCTAGAAAAAACGACATTCGGAAGGAGGACCGCGCCACACCCTAACTGATAAAAATCGATCCTGGTACGCATCATTGACTCATGACCACAAATTACCCACAATTAAACAAATAGAAAAGTTTAGTAGAGTTAAACGTTTAAATTAAAAAGGTGTGAAACAGAATCTGAACACAGGGCTTAAGGCAGAGCTTCCTCCAGGGAGAAATTTTATGAGTTAAGGGGGTCATTTTTTCACGATAAGTTGTTCACAATAAATGTAGTATTTGTTTTTAGGCAGACCGGTGGTTCCAAACCTTGATATTACTTTATATCAAGGCTTGTCTAGTAAGGGAGGGGAAAAAATGAAAAGTTCCAAAATAAATAAAAGTGGGGACAGCATCAAAAGGTTGGAAACCATTGGCTTAAGGGATTAAATCCAACTACAAGTCCAGCCTGGTTACTAATTGTTCCATGACAGGTCATGGGATTGTGTAAATGTACAACATTGCACAAAACAATAAGCGCAATTTACATGTAACGCTACACACCACAATCGTTTTTTCTTTACATCATGATTAGATTCAACGCAAGATCGCAAAAACTTCACCAATTTTCTCGTGTTTCATTTGAAATGAGGATTGGACTCAATGTCCTTCATCTCCTTTTTGGACCCGAACTTGTGGTACCCGAGCATGTTCAAAGCCTCCGAACAGATCTTCTGTACCTCCTGTACCTCTTCATAACTTAAACTCGTTCTCCAGTTTGACACAACCGCTGCAGAATTGCGTTTTGTCCCTTGCGGTTGCTTCACTGAAAGTTGATCGTCGTTTTTTGTCGACGTGGCCTCTTTGAGCCAAGTTTCGATGGTAGGGTTCATGTTGATTCCAATGAAATCATATACGGCCTGTGTGTAGAGAACAAAATAATGTAACGCTTTATACACTTCCCAAACCAGTGCTTCAAATCGAAAGGGTTTATCATTCGATTCTTTCATATTCGATAACATGCTTGTAAAGCTGTAAAGGCTCGACTCGGATCGTTTAGTAAATTTAATTACTTTATAATTTGAATTTTTTTGGCTTCTCTACGTTACCTGTGTCACTTCTACTGGATTCATCGCAAAGTCTTCGTGTCTAATTCGCATGTATTGGTCTTTGAGCTCCCCGGTTCGAAGAACGTTTTCCGCGAAGATGATGTTGTCTGTCATCTTGGGGCAGATAATGTTGGCTTGGAATCTGTTTTCAACACACGATTAGTCAGCAAATTTGCTAGAATTGCTGTGTTTCCTAAAATGTAAAACAAAACTGTTATTACATTTAAAGCGAATTCTTTTAAAAGCACCCAAGAAATAAACGACCGAAATAACTAACATTTTAACAGGAAACATTCGTGCGTTGCTTTTCGACAAGAACTGATATAGTGTACATATCAAGTCAAAATTTCTTTTACTGATGTTTTTGGTGCAGCCCGGTATTTTCATTACGGTTTCAATGGCTTGCAGTTTCAATCAAAGTCAATGCAGCGGAACAGGTAAATAGTTTGGTGCAGTCATGGCTTGTTCACCACGAAAGGATTGTAACATAGCCGTCATTTCAAAGGCCCCAGCATGCTTTTACGTTCGCAGGCTGTTTAATAGAAAATATTACGGTTTATATTTTACTAAACAAGAGTTAATATGAGCGTTAAGTCTTACGAGTGTGATTTTATTAAATTCCCTCAAAATGATTTTTTAGTGGCATGATGAAACAAGATGCAAATGAAATTAGTTGTATTGTCGTATTTTCCTTTTCTATAGACAGCAACATTGTGTAAAAAACATTCAAATTGGTATTTTTACTTCTAAAGAGTTGAAAAGTAAACCGTTAACTACAAAATGTGTGCCAAGAGAACTTTCTTTTGGCAAAAAGAGCTGGCCCCAACAAACCTAATTATCATCACGCAGACACGTGTTCGACAGCTATTTCAGAGTAAGAAAGCACATAACAGCTAACTGGACTAACGGAATGCGAGCGGGTTCTTTGAAAACACTCCATCGGTTGTTAGGCAGGCCGCACCACCATGCAAATAGATTTGTATTGCAAGTAGTGTTCATAATAGGGGCAAAAAAATACGAAAAAATGGTTTCTATTTTTCTGCTAATCACACTTTGTTGCTAGACCTGTTGTCATCAGATACCGATCACTGAAGCAAAATATACCTTGTTGTACATCTTAATAGTCTACTATTTCGGTGATATCTAAATAAAGCAGGTAGCCGAACAACTATTGCGTTCATTGCAGGTCCCATCAAAACCAATACTGGTCTAAGTTGTATTGTGCCACCCAGTGACAAACGATTTTGTAAAGTATCTGCTTATACTGTTAAACCAAGCGTTGTTAAGCCCAAACGTTTGCTTAGTCCTTTCCACAGTCAGGCCCTGAGTATCGCAAACTGTGTCGACTTTAAGTCGAGGTAGTGAATTAAACTGTTTGAATGTGCATTATTGCAAGGCTGATTATAAACACAATTTTATATTCAACTCTAGGGGTGTTTTTAAAGTAGTGAATGCCCTATTTTGTTAAATGGCCTGTAAATGACGATTTTTTTTAAACTGACAAGCACAATGCCTATAAGGTACACCATGATGGATACCGCGTTAAATCGACTATGTTTCAAAAATGAAACTGATTCTAAATAAGATTAGCAATATACAGTTTAAACAGTTGGCTATGTTTTGTATAGGTTTGAATTTACTTTTGTAAGGTAAAATTTGCATTTAACGATTTTTGCAGTTGCCCCGTTACCAATTAGTGGGTTCGACAATGTAAATAAACGCGACCCGACATGAAATTTGATAGGAGTCTAATCGAATGCAAAAAATAGGAGGGCCTATTTTACTCCAGGTCAAGAAGTTTATTGCCGACCCAGGAACTGACAATGAACCTGAAGAGGTAACGGTGCGAAATAGAATCACGTATCAATTTATCCCTTTGGTCTGAAATTTTTCGAGATTTTCTCATGCTCGCTTATGCCTGCACTAACAATTTAACCCTTTCGTATTTATTCAAGACAAGGCCTTTTAATTTATAAATATATCGTCTGCATATCCAACCACATTTGATCAGAAATTGCGCATTGATTAAACATGGTATTTCAATTGCGTTTTCGGCTGTTTTAAGTCTGGTTGGTTGTGCAAATAAAACTGAGCCAAAGTAAGAACAGTGTTGTAATGGTTAAATTGCACCGAACTACAGAATCGGCAGGATGGGATCTGCAATGTACACGTGCTAAATAGGGCTTTTCCAACGAATCGTCATCGCAAACGTGTTTCAAACTACTGATGCTGTGGTTAAATATGTACTATTTTCAACTGATGATTGGCATACTTTATCTGCGCCTTTTGTGTGCTTTCTTTGTCCGTGGCCGCCCACAAGGCATATTAAGCTGTTGTGCAAACAAAAAAATTTCTGTCCTAACCTGACATCTGGAATTCGGTTTTTCGACTTGTTGGACCGCACTCTCGAGTTGATAGTGGCTCGTGGATCCCGAACAAGATGTACAACTTTGACGTTAGGTGTTTGTCTCGATAACAGTGGGCCCAGCCACTCCAATTTGCAGAAGTAAATCACCTGAAATGCTCAGGGTTATCAGTTTCAAGAGTACTTTGTTATGTGAAAGCTGGTAGTTTTTTCTTTTCATCGCGAAACAAAATAAACTGAACTGAACTGAACTGAACTTCAAACTTAGGCAAACCACAGAAATCCATTTTACTGATTAGTTTTTAATCTGTAGCGTGATTAGGTAAGCGGATATTAGACCTCCGAACGGTTTTGGTGCGTAACTATGTTTTAGGTTTGTGTCCAATTGGACGTACCTCTAAAACGGACACATAAAATGTTCCCCATTACCCATTTACACAGGTGGTCAAATGCATGCTTGGTAAGAAAGTGGTTCAATTTGATCCTTTCAACCCTATTAACAAAATCTTTTACAGCCTTTGAGCTGGTCGAATACACTTACTTAGTTAAACTAAATCCAAGCTCTGAAAACCAAAATCGCAAAAACAAGCCAAGGTGAAAGTGACCTAACTAAATATCCATGACCAAAGATACCCACACAAACGAACTTTAAACCTCAACTAAAGGTCCATTACAAAAGGTGACTTAAATAAAGGTCCATTACAAACGACACCGACACAAACACAGTTTAAACCACACATCGACACGCGAAACAGTGACAATGAACTTGGTTGCTTTCTCCCACCTTCATAGCTCGTATCAGGCTATTTCGACAGTACTTTGATAACTCTTCAAGGTCCATTGCTTTGGGGCATTGCTGCATGTTGTGCTTGTCCAACTTGCAGAGATCAGTGTCCCTGGACATAAAGCGACTGTTTTTGGTGCCCTTCGTGAAACAGATCTTGGTTGTCATGCATCTATTCAGAAATAAAATGTTAGACAGTGTGATGGAAAGAATTTGACAAAGCACATCGGCGTTTTGCAACATATTTAGAAAACTCAAACACTATCTCAAAAATACTAATTTTTGTGAAGGTACTTAACAGTTCAGCTGTCAAGGAAAAGAAACCTCGTGTATATTTGTTTGTGAATTTTATTTTTATTATAGGTGGTTTGAACTAGGCCTGAATGCGTCATGCTCGTTAGGGTCCGTCGTCCAGCTATCTGTCTCATTGCAGCTCCGTTCGATCATTTCCTATTATAAAGCCGTGTCTGATTAAAAACTGGAACGTATGCGTCACCGCGCATGAGTTTTTTGTGTAATCAACCACGCATTTATTTCTATGTGCTTTAGGCTGCTACGTATGTGATAGCATGGTGATACACAGCAGCTCTATGCGTGGGGAAAAAGCTCCATTAGTCAAACATAGTGTGGGTTTATCTACTAACATAGAATTAGCTGTTCCCACATAAGCGTATAGGAGTAGAATTGATTTTTTTCGCTTGGTGAAAGAAAACATAGCGTCACAATAGCACTAAATCAATCACCAGGCCGGAAATAGCTGCGCAACGATAAAACGTTAAATGATGGCGTAAAATGGTGGGTGGATTTGGTTATGGAAGGTTTCCAACAAAAATTGGCGCCTTATAACATTTAAGGTTAAAAGGTCATCAAAAACCGCAAACCATGGTGAAAAAACCTAATCGTGCCTAAAAACTGCAAATTAAGCCTGTCAGGTTTAAATGTGAGGCCAACATGTGTTTAACAAACAAAATCCTAATTCGTCAAAACTCACTGAGCATATTTGTCAGCGCATTTGGTGGCGTTAAACCCTCGCGCATAATGCTCCTCCAAATTAAACCGACAGTTGACGATCTTGCTTAAAACCTTAAGTCGATCATCCAGCAGCTCTTCGCACTTCGTCTCCGAAAACGGTATGAGAGGTTCGTAAAAATACGTCACGTCGGTACGTTGGTTGAAAATCTCCCCTAAAACGCTGGAGCCAGAACGTTTTTGGGTGAGCAGGATCACAGCGTCCGTGCGGCCTCGGTGGTGCGGCGTCAGCAGTGCCGCCTGTTTGGAATCAAAGTTGTGAGCCTTGTGGGATGACAGGGTGAGGTGGTAACAAGCGGATGACAGCAAAGTTATTGTCGTTAACAGCAAAGCGAAGGCGGTAAATCTACGTATATGTTTTCTCTCGGCCATGGGTGTTGATTTCCTATGTAGGAAGTAACGTATCCTTCGTGGGTTGCTAGTGGGTCAGAAAACGGTTGCGTTATCCACTGAATGGTTTTTCAGGATTCCAGTATTACCACATGTGTAGAGCCTTTCAATTTCTACATTCTAGCTTACAGCGACCACAGCAACATTCCAATTCCTCAAATATTTACCCTAAATACCTATAAGGGCGTCGAAAGGTTGGTTGCAGTGATTTGCTGGAAAAGCAGATACTATATGTCATTACTACGCTTGGCAGCAACGGTCTTGGAAAAAAAACATTTACTATCCATGTTTTCTACTTGACTACAAACTTTATCAATTACAACTACATCCGCTTCTCTACAGATTCAAATCATTGGCTTAAGGACAAATGCTAATGCAATCGAGATGTTTCAACGAAAAACAATGGAAACCTTTGCGGAACAAGTTGACTCAAATCTCCGCATCAAACGCCACACAATACCGTCGGAAATATTGCATAACTGCAACCAATTATGTAAATAGTTCAACATTGGTTTTGAATGTAACTAATTTCATATTGGCTTTAAATGCTTAAAAAACATTTTCGTCCGAGTTCACAGAAACAGTTGAAGTTTAACTGCAGCCAAACTGACTTTTTCATTGACCCCTCAATTGTTGACTGGTATTGATACGAACGTGTCTGCTTGAGGCCCAAGATGTTTTTGTACCCTTTTTAGACCCTGTGGGATTACAGCATCGTCCTGTTTTGCACTGCGACAACTAAGACAGGCATGTAACAAGCCTTAATGTGAGGGTAAACGCTGATAGGATGTAAACGTATTAAACGTGATGTGTATACATATACGGGAACCTAGTCTGCTTGAAATTGTTGCGGATAAACAGTGTGCCACTTCAGGTTTCAAAAGCCTTTGACCCTTTTTACTGCTTTAAAAAACTGCCAACATTTGAATGTGTATGGTATGTAGTGAAGTTTGAAACTGGGCATGCCTAAACGTTTAAAAAAATGATATTACATGCAGGAACACTCAGAACGTTTTTAAAATGTTCCCGCGGTTTACTTTTATCGTTGCGAAATGTTGCTAAAACAGTCTGAGGGTCATATCATCACATTATTTTGTTAATTGGGATTGTCAGTTGGGTAAAAGAAAATCACCCATAAATCGAGCGTTAGCTATCAAGTTTCGCTTCTCCTTAAGGTAACGAGCGTATAAATACAGGCCCAACATGGTGGTAAACGTATTGAGGCTGAAGGCCTTAATCAAGGACTACTTGACATTGGCTTTCGGTGAATGTTACCGCATTGTTTGCGTCGCGTTATACATTAACAATAGTTTGTATACGTCGTTTGCAAAACGTTTTCTGTAAACAAAAGCGCTGGCCTGCATCGCTTCGTTCGCTCTACAAATTTATTTCGGACGAATTTCGGATTTTTTAAACATCAAATTTGCGGTTGACAGCACCAAGCACGCTCGATAACCCGCTTCAAGCGAGTAATTTTGTGCGCGTAGACCAACACAACAGACTGATAAACATAATCCTTGCCCTGGTGAGAGCCTCAGCTTGGAAAATACTCTCCATTGTTTGTACTTTTTGGACATTTAAGAATACATCACTGTTCACTGTACGAAGGTTGCTTGTAACAGTAACTTGCGTAGTCCATGGTTACAAAGGCTAATCGATGTAAATTTATCACATTACAACAACCTATTCAAGCACTAACTCAGGGTACGAGATTTTTCAGCTTAAGTAACCACCATGGTCTCTCTGGCCCCCTTTATTAGATGGTTTTGTCCGGTTCAACTAAATTAAAAATACAACCGTGCAAGGTCAAAGTTACTTGACAGTGACAGCAAGCAATTTCTGTCTATAGTTTTAAATTAGGTCCTAATAAACCTGTACTTAGCCCATGCCTAAATATTTACTACAATCTTGGGAAACTATGTGCAAATTGCGAGGTTGGTCTTTTAAACGTAGACCGTCGATGCTAGTTTTCTATGCACAAATTGCATTAGTATTAGTATGCACAATTTGCAGTAGTATTAGTAGGCACAAATTGCATTAGTATTAGTATGCACAATTTGCACGTCCCAACCCAGTTATCCAACCAGTGTTGTGCAGTAAACCTTAAAAAAGTTGATTAAATTACGATTATCTTATTTTGAACTTGTCTTAATCCCTAGTGACAACCGGGAGAGATTGTTTTAATAGTTTTTTAACAGGAGACTTGCAAGGCAACTATGGTACAAGTCGTACACGTAAAACCCCCCTTAAATTCTACCTTATAAAAACGCCAATATTTTGAAATGTATCTAAAGGTAAAGCAACGACACACTGTTGAAATCCATCCCTATNTTAGAAGAGCGCTTTGTACCACCTAGTGTTGGCGCATAGACATCTTACAAAACAATACGTTTTTAACGGCTAAGGTTTGTGGAAGTATGTTTAATGCTATCACAGTTTTGATTGGCTGATATTTTGCGGTAAGATCGTATCTTTTTCGTGTTTAAGCGTCGCTGATTCTTTTACTGCTCCAAGACATCCAGCAATAGTGTTAAAATAGGATCGCGCCACAGCGTAGTGTACAAAGACAAAAGCATATTTGTGCGGTAAAAATTGCCAAGGGTAAAATTGTGTATCTCTATTTTATTTGTAGTTGTAATAATACAAGTCTGCGTTAAATACAAAAGCCTATTAAGTCATAAAACGACTTAAATACGTTTTTGTTTCTTGCAATTCTATGTCCGTATTAACTCCCTATGTCGACATATAGTTTTTTGGGGTACGAACTAGGCCTAATTAAACTGTACATAAAATAGGCCTAATTAAACTGACAAAAACATTAAAATTTACACTTTATACAAATCCAAATACACAACAATAATGATATTGTATGCTCCTATATGCTGAAAGTCGTATTTGATCAAAGTTTAAAAAATTTTGTCTTGGGTTTAAAAATTAACTTTGTTTTTCAAAACCGGGAATCGTACGATCCAGCTACCAAGTCAATTAAAAACCTAATAGTTGGCTCCCACGGATGCTCCTTCTAAGTCTTCGGATGAAAACCAAGTGATGACAGCTGAAGCAACACTTGACATACCTTTAAAATAAAGTTCGCTATTTTATGCGGACAGATTTGATTTAACTGTAGCGGCCACTTTCGGCGATAAGCAAAATGGTGCAATATTTGCTCAAAAAACGGTTCAATTTAGTTTACAAGCTTGAATCTGGAAGGTAAATTGTACTACAAGATACACAGAATCGCGTCTCGTTACTTGTGATGTCACAAAGCAGTATTGCGCGTTGGTGCCGCAAACCAACGGTGCACATGAAACGCAAATCCGAAATATACCAGTAGTCACGCGATAGAGCATCGACTAAGAGAGACTAAATACGTTTCGCGGTCCCCTAAAATCGCTTCCCGGACCTCTAGGTAACCCACTTTGAGAACCGCTGCTTTCCAGGATTTGTGACCCAGAGTCGTCATTTTTGCTGTGAAAAAAGCTGTAAAACAATGTTGTACAAAAACAATTCAAATTTTTACCTGCTGGTTTGAAAACTTATAATTTTTTCAATTTTTGCCTAAATGTATACCAGTTGGCAACACTGCGTTCGACTAGCGACGTATTGTTACCTCGTGTTATTGCAGATCTGCTGGTTGCAATTGTCTAAAGCCGATCCGGTCAAATACGGTTTATGCCAAAAGGTGTGAGAGAACATGTAATCTGTGTTCAAATTCGATAAGCACGGGCAAGCGGCGATGGAAGTCCTAAGAACAGGGTGAAAGCAAAACATAGAAAGCACAAGGCAAACAGAACAGGTCGGAACAGAACAGATTTCCGCGTCAGCGCTCCCACACCAGATTTACCTTATTCAAATAGAAACAAGACAAAATACAGAGTTTAGTCGAGTTACAAACACAGATATAAACATACCCAACGATACACACCATTAGCATGCTAAAACTACTGACCTACAAAATACCCTTACATTTACTACACAACTGGGCACAAGGTTCATCGATACACAGCATTTACCAGGGAAATGCGTTCCCACACCAAGTTGCAGTAAACAAGTGCATACACCCTTATAAGGCTCAACACAAAGCTATGACGTCATACAGGTCGCTGACGAAAAATGCAAACTTCAGACGCAACAACAGCAGACGCAACAGTGCCTCACTGCCGCAGAATTTGGTTACCCAATTAGAATCAACCGAACAGTAGCAATTAGCTGTTTCAGTTCACAGCACAACGTGCCACAACTACTGAGCGTGACACACAGCATTGGCACTGACTGACTGCAGACTGCAGAACCCTAATATTTAGGTAAACAGAAGCTATCTTGCACCGTTACCATATAACTGCACTGCAAAACGATGTAAAAGCGTTGCTTGACATAACTCGTGGCCGTCTCGTGTGAAACGCTAGAAAAACGACATTGGGGAGGAGGACCGCGCCACACCCTAACTAATAAAAAATCGATCCTGGTACGCATCATTGAATCATGACCACAAATTACCCACAATTAAACAAATAGAAAAGTTTAGTAGAGTTAAACGTTTAAATTAAAAAGGTGTGAAACAGAATCTAAACACAGGGCCTAAGGCAGAGGTTCCTCCAGGGAGAAATTTTATCAGTTAAGGAGGGTCATTTTTTCACGATAAGTTGTTCACAATAAATGTAGTATTTGTTTTTAGGCAGACCGGTGGTTCCAAACCTTGATATTACTTTATATCAAGGCTTGTATAGTAAGGGAGGGGAAAAAATGAAAAGTTCCAAAATAAATAAAAGTGGGGACAGCATCAAAAAGTTTGGAAATCATTGGCTTAAGGTATTAAATCCAACTACAAGTCCAGCCTGGTTGCTAATTGTGCCATGACAGGTCATGGGATTGTGTAAATGTACAACCTTGCACACAACAATAAGCGCAATTTACATATAACGCTACACACCACAATCGTTTTTTCTTTACATCATTAGATTCAACGCAAGATCGCAAAAACTTCACCAATTTTCTCGTGTTTCATTTGAAATGAGGATTGGATTCAATGTCCTTCATCTCCTTTTTGGACCCGAACTTATGGTACCCGAGCATGTTCAAAGCCTCCGAACAGATCTTCTGTACCTCCTGTACCTCTTCATAACTTAAACTCGTTCTCCAGTTTGTCACAACTGCTGCAGAGTTGCGTTTTGTCCCTTGCGATTGCTTCACTGAAAGTTGATTGTCGTTTTTTGCCGACGTGGCCTCTTTGAGCCAAGTTTTGATGGTAGGGTTCATGTTGATTCCAATGAAATCATATACGGCCTGTATGTGGAGAACAAAATAATGTAACGTACACTTCCCAAACCAGTGCTTCAAATCGAAAGGGTTTATCATTGATTGAAATTCGATTCTTTCAGATTCGATAACATACTTGTAAAGCTGTAAAGGCTCGACTCGGATCGTTTAGTAAGTTTAATTACTTTATAATTCGAGTTTTTGGGCTTCTTTATGTTACCTGCGTAACCTCTATTGGTTTCATCGCAAAGTCTTCGTGTCTAATTCGCATGTATTGGTCTTTGAGCTCCCCGGTTCGAACAACGTTTTCCGCGAAGATGATGTTGTCTGTCATCTTGGGGCAGATAATGTTGGCTTCGTATCTGTTTTCAACACACGATTAATCAGCAAATTTGCTAGAATTGCTGTGTTTCCTAAAATGTAAAACCAAACTGTTATTACATTTAAAGCGAATGCTTGCGGGTTCTTTGAAAACACTCCATCGGTTTTTAGGCAGGCCACCACCATGCAAATAGATTAAAAGTTGTGTTGCGAGTAGTGTTCATAATAGGGGCAAAAAAAACGAAAAAATGGTTTGTATTTTTCTGCTAATTACACTTTGTTGCTTGCGCTGTTGTCAACAGATACCGATCACTTAAGCAAAATATACCTATGTTGTACATCTTAATAGTCTACTATTTCGGTGATATCTAAATAAAGCAGGTAGACGAACAACTATTGCATTCATTCATTCAACTATTGCAAAATTTAACAAGTCAAAACGATTTTAAAATAAAGGACAAATAGTGGTATTTCAAATCTCAATAAAGGACAAGGACAAATAGAGCTAAATAAAGGGTTGTCCTTTGAAATAAAGGACGGTTGGCAACCCTACGGACAACTATTGCATTCATTGCAGGTCCCATCAAAACCCATACTGGTCTAAGTTGTATTGTGTCACCCAGTGACAAACGATTTTGTAAAGTATCTGCTTATAGGCTACCGTTAAACCAAGCGTTGTTAAGCCCATATACGTTTGCTTAGTCCTTTCCACAGTCACGCCCTGAGTATCGCAAACTGTGTCGACTTTAAGTCGAGGTAGTGAATTAAACTGTTTGAATGTGCATTATTGCAAGGCTGATTATAAACACAATTTTATATTCAACTCTAGGGATGTTTTTAAAATAGTGAAAGCACTATTTTGTTAAATGGACTGTAAACGAAGATTTAAACTGACAAGCACAATGCCTATAAGGTACACCATTTTGGAGACCGCGTTAAATCGACTATGTTTCAAAAATGAAAATGATTCTTAATAAGATTAGCAATGTACAGTTTGGCTATGTTTTGTATAGGTTTGAATTTACTTTTGTAAGGTAAAATTTGCATTTAACGATTTTTGCAGTTGCCCCGCTACCGCCTTAGTGGGTTCGCCAATGTAAATAAACGCGACCCGACATGAAATTTGATAGGAGTCTAATCGAATGCAGAAAATAGGAGGGCCTATTTTACTCCAGGCTCCCTTACACCTGCACTAACTATTTAACCCTTTCTTTTTTATTCAAGACAAGGTCATTTAATTTTATAAAAATATCGTCTGCATTTATAATAAATTTATAAACCACATTTGATCAGAAACTGCGCATCAATTTAAACATCGTATTTCACCTGCGTTTTCGGCTGTTTTAAGTCTGGTTCATTGTGCAAATAAAACTGAGCTAAAGTAAGAACGGTGTTGTATTGGTTAAATTATACCGAACTACAGAATCTACAGGATGAAATTTGCAATGTACACGTGCCAAATAGGGCTTTTCCAACGAATTGCCATCGCAAAGGTATTTCAAACTACAGATGCGTCACTGTGGTTAAATATGTACTATTTTTAACTGATGATTGGCACACTTTATCAGCGCCTTTTGTGTGCTTTCTTTGTCCGTGGCCGCCACTAGGCTTATTAAGCTGTTGTGCAAATAAATACAATTTCTTTCTTTACCTGACGGCTGGAATTCGGTTTTTCGACTTGTTGGACCGCACTCTCGAGTTGATAGTGGCTCGTGGATCTCGAACAAGATGTACAACTTTGACATTGGGCGTTTGACTCGATAACAGTGGGACCAGCCACTCCAATTTGCAGAGATATATCACCTGAAATGCTCAGGGTTATCAGTTTCAAGAGTACTTCAAACTTAGGCAAATTGGAGAAATCCCTTTTACTGATTCGTTTTTAATCTGCAGCGTGATTAGGTGAGCGGATATTAGACCTCCGAACGGTTTTGGTGCGTAACTATGTTTTTGGTTTGTGTCCAATTGGACGTACTTCTGAAACAGACACATAAAATGTTCCCCATTACCCATTTACACAGGTGGTCGAGTGCTTGGTTGGTAAGAACGTAATTCAATTTGATCCTTTTACCAACCTTTTTAACAAAATCTTTTACAGCCTTTGAGTTGGTCGAATACACTTACTCAGTTAAACCAAATCCAAGCTCTGAAAACCAAAATCGCAAAAACAAGTCAAGGTGAAAGTGACTTAACTAAATATCCATGACCAAAGATACCCACACAAACGAACTTTAAACCTTAACTGAAGGTCCATTACAAAAGGTGACTTAAATAAAGGTCCATTAGAGAAGATACCCACACAAACAAACCACTTTAAACCACAAATCGATACGCGAAACGGTGACAAAGAACTTGGTTGCTTTCTCCCACCTTCATAGCTCGTATCAGGCTATTCCGACAGTGTTTTGATAATTTTTCCAGGTCCATTGGCTTGGGGCATTCCTGCATGTTGTGCTTGTCCAACTTGCAGAGATCGGTATCCCTGGACATGAAGCGACTGTTTTTGGTGTCCTTCGTGAAACAGATCTTGGTTGTCATGCATCTATTCAGAAATAAAATGTTGGACAGTGTGATGAAAAGAATTTGACAAAGCACATCGCAACATATTTAGAAAACTCAAACACTATCTCAAAAATATTACTTTTTGTGAAGGTACTTAACAGTTCAGCTGTAAGGAAAATGAACCTCGTGTATGTTTGTTTGTTAATTTTATTTTTATTATAGGTGGTTTGAATAAGGCCCGAATGCGTCATGCTCGTTAGGGTCCGTCGTCCAGCTATCTGTCTCATTGCAGTTCCGTTCGATCATTTCCTATTATAAAGTCGTGCCTGATTAAAAACTGGAACGTGTGCGTCACCGCGCAGGAGTTTTTTGTGTAATCAACCACGCATTTATTTCTATGTGCTTTAGGCTGTTAAGTATGTGATAGCATGGTGATACACAGCAGCTCTATGCGTGGGGTAAAAGTTCCATTAGTCAAACATAGTGTGGGATTATAACAAGCTGTAGTTGACTCGATGGAATTAGCTGTTCCAACATAAGTGTATAGAAGTAGAGTTGAGTTTTTTTCGCTTGGTGAAAGAAAACATAGCGACACAATAGTACTAAATCAATCACCAGGCCGGAAATAGCTGCGCAACGTAAAAACGTTAAAATGATGGTGTAAAATGGTTGATGGTTTTGGTGATGAAAGGTTTGCAACAGAAATTGGCGCCTTATAACTTTTAAGGCTAAAAGGTCCCCAAAAGCTCTAAACACCATTTGGGAGGTGGAGGGTACTTACAAATATACCCTGCGACCCTGTTCGAATGGACAACTCCCCAACGCAAAACATAGTGAAAACTTAACCTTCCCTAAAAACAGCAAATTACAGTCGTTTTAAATGTGGGGTCAACAAACAAAATCCTAATTAGTCAAAACTCACCCATAATTGTCAGCGAATTTGGTGGCGTTAAACCCTCGCGCATAATGCTCCTCCAAATCAAACCGGCAGTTGACGATCTTGCTTAAAACCTTAAGTCGATCATCCAGCAGTTCTTCGCACTTCGTCTGCGAAAACGGTATGATAGGTTCGTAAAAATACGTCACGTCGGTACGTTGGTTAAAAATCTCCCCCAAAACGCTGGAACCGGAACGCATTTGGGTAAGCAGGATTACGGCGTCTGTGCGGCCTCGGTGATGCGGCGTCGGCAGCGGGCCCTGTTTGGCATCAATGTTATGATCCTTGTGGGATGACAGGATGAAGTGGTAACAAGCGGATGATAGCAAAGTAATTGTCGTCAACAGCAAAGCGAAGGCGGTAAATCTACGTATATGTTTTCGCTCGGCCATGGGTGTTGATTTCCGGTGTAGGAAGTAACGTATTCTTCGCGGGTTGTTAGTGGGTTAGAAAACGGTGGCGTTATCCAGTGAATGGTTTTACAGGATTCCAGTATTACAACATTCGTACAGCCCGTCAGTTTCTACATTCGAAGTTACAGCGACCACGGCGACATTACAATTCCTCAAATATTTACCCTAAATACATATAAGGACGTCGAACCGTTGGTTGCGGTAAATTGCTGGAAAAGCTGATAGCTGTCATTACTACGCCTGGCAGCAACGGTCTTGCAAAAAAACATGTACTATCCATTGTATGACTACAAACTCCATTAATTACAACGACATCCGCCTCTCTGCAGATTCAAATCATTGGAATATTGCATAACTGCAACCAATTATGTAAATAGTTCAACATTGGTTTTGAATGTAACTAATTTCATATTGGCTTTCATCACGTAAAGAACATTTTCGTCCGAGTTCACATAAAACATTTGAAGGTTCGTTTAAGCTGCAGCCAACGAACCTTGGTCAAAAGGTGTGTAACTGACTGTAAGTGACGTGTCTGCTTGAGGCCCAAGATGTTTTTGTACCCTTTTTTAGACCGTGTTGGATTACAACATCGTCCTGTTTTGCTTTGCGATAACTTGTCAGGTATGTGACAAGCCTTAATGTGAGTGTAAACACTGGTATGATGTAAACGTATAAAACGTGATGTGTATACATATACGGGAACCTAGTCTGCATGAAATTGTTGCGGATAAACAGTGTGCCACTTCAGGTTTTTAAAAGCCTTTGGCCCTTTTCAATGCTTCAAAAAACTGCCAGCGCAAACAACAGTTGAATGTGCTTGCTGGTATGTGGTGAAGTTTGAAACTGGGCATGCCTAAACGTTCAAGAAAAAAGATATTACATGCAGGAACACTAAGAGTTCCCACCATTTACTTTTGTCGTTGCGAAATGTTGCGAGAACAGTCTGAGGGTCATATCATCAAATTATTTTGTTAAAACCCAACCACCTTCATTGATTGTCAGTTGGGTGAAAGAAAATCACCCATAAATCGAGTGTTAGCTATCAAGTTTCGCTTCTCCTGAAGGCAACGAGCGCATAAAGACAAGCCCAACATGGTGGCAAACGTATTGAGGCTGAAGGCCTTAATCAAGGACTACTTGACATTGGCTTTCGGTGAATGTTACCGCATTGTTTGCGTCGCGGTATACATTAACAATAGTTTGTATACGTCGTTTGCAAAACGTTTTCTGTAAACAAAAGCGCTGGCCTGCATCGATTCATTGGCTCTACAAATTTATTTCAGACGAATTTCGGATTTTTTAAACATCAAATTTGCGGTTGACAGCACCAAGCACGCTCGATAACCCGCTTCAAGCGAGTAATTTTGTGCGCGTAGACCAACACAACAGACTGATAAACATAATCCTTGCCCTGGTGAGAGCCTCAGCTTGGAAAATACTCTCCATTGTTTGTACTTTTTGGACATTTAAGAATACATCACTGTTCACTGTACGAAGGTTGCTTGTAACAGTAACTTGCGTAGTCCATGGTTACAACGGCTAATCAATGTAAATTTATCACATTACACCAACCTAATCAAGCATTAACTCTGGGTACGAGATTTTTAAGATTAAGTAACCACCATGGTCTCTCTGGCCCCTTTTTTTAGCTGGTTTTGTCCCGTTCAACTAAATTAAAAATACAACGGTGCAAGGTCAAAGTTACTTGACAGTGACAGCAAGCAATTTCTGTCTATAGTTTTAAATTAGGTCCTAATAAACCTGTACTTAGCCCATACCTAAATATTTACGACAATCTTGGGAAACTATGTGCAAATTGCGTTTTTTAAACGTAGACAATCGATGCTAGTTTTTTATGCACAAATTGCATTAGTATTAGTATTAGTATGCACAATTTGCATTAGTATTAGTATGCACAATTTGCATTAGTATTAGTATGCACAAATTGCACGTCCCAACCCAGTTATCCAACGAGTGTTGTGCAGTAAACCCTAAAAAATTGATTAAATTACGATTATCTTATTTTGAACTTGTCTTAATCCCTAATGACAACCGGGAGAGACTGTTTTAATAGTTTTTTAACAGGAGACTTGCAAGGCAACTATAGTACAAGTCGTACACGTAAAACCCCCCTTAAATTCTACCTTATAAAAACGCAAATATTTTGAAATGTATCTAAAGGTAAAGCAACGACACACTGTTGAAATCCATCCCTATGCAATTGTTGGTACAAAATATATCTCTACCAGCTAGCGCTAATTGCTCACTGTTTTTTTCATGTATTTTTTATCAAACGCTAGAACGACTTGCGCCTGACTAGCATAAACCACTTGTCATGCAATGTTGATTTCTAAACACGACACTCGTGGAACAGTGCTTTGTACCACCTAGTGTTTGCGTTGGCTGATATTTTTTTACCAAGGGCGCATCTTTTTTCGTGGCTATAGGGGCTTACTTATCCTTATACTGCTTCTAAACCCATTAGTCACAAAAAATATAAAAAGGGCCTGCTGGTCGAATAACGTACTTTTCAGACTCGACAAAATGACAAGAAAAACAAGCCATGTTTTCGGGGCCGAAATGGAACGCCAAAAGTCGCACGAACAGTTTTGATTTCACATTATGTGTCATTATTTTCTTTGTACTTAGTTAAATAGTTGTGGCTGGTTATATACAATAGTACAATAAACCATACGGAGGGTTGAAAAGGCTTTTCGGTATACCTATCACTGGCTAAGAATAAAGTCGCGTAGTTGATTTGGTCATACTAAGTACGAGCAAAACGTCGTGATCTTAACAAAAAAATTAAGTGTAGGATCAGGTAAGTACTACTGACAAACGATCAAAGCACTATCAATAATGAGTAGCATTAAATTAACAGAGGGGTAATAGATACACTTGCTGATTTGTTCACAACTACCGATTCGCAACCAGAAAGCACAATTGTTTTAATGTAAAGCATTGTTCTATTTCTACAATTACAAGTATATCGTTTAAACCCGGGGTGGGCAACCTGCGGCCCGCGGGCCAAATGCGGCCCGCTAATAGAAATTGTGCGGCCCGTGGAGATGTGTGGATGTTAAATGGAATGTGGCCCGCGAAATGATTTCAGTGCATCACATTTTATGTACGTTGCGCAACCGACCGGAGTTTAGTTTATTATCCTTAGCGTAATAATGCCGCTAGAAAAATAAAGCGAACAACGGAAACGAAATTCCTTTGTAAACGGAATGTTTTTCTTCAAAATGCGATAAGACAAAACCAACTTGTGTTGAACAAAGTTTCAGCCCGCGGTCTAATGCGGGGTATTGTATTTGGCCCTCCAGTAAAACAGGTTGCACCCCTGGTTTAAACAAAGAAACCTAAACGTCTTTCACTGGGGGTTTTTGGGATCGGACTCTTTGCTTTGACCTTTTCCTTTTCACATTTTTTTCTATGCTTGACCTGTTTACGTGAATTATGGCGGACACGCAGCTTGCCATAATTTGCAAATAAAAATTTGTTCCCACATATCCTCCTTCCAAGTCCTTAGCAGTGAAAGCGGTCATTGAAAACGCTGCAAAACCGGACACACCTACAAACACATATTTCAATTTTTTTTGCTTTTGAACATAGGTATCCAATGCTTATGTGTTCTGCATAACCTATTCAGATTGTATCTAAATCCGGTACTTGGTGCAGGACCCAATGTGTTCGCACGTGTGTAACCATGTTCAAATGTACGTGTTACACAAAAACTTGGGCTTTTTAATTGTTTTAAGTTACCTGATGAGTAGTTGGATTTCGCCAAGTTGCTAAGCTGTTCGCTAAGCCATATGCATCCATCTTCACACTTCTCAGAACAAGGGCATGTGTCCTGACACAACAATTGAATTGCTAAGAGCAGGGTAATAAACGAGGACAATGTCGAAAGCAGAGCGAATCCAAAAACACCGACCATGCCTGAAAAAGGCAACATTACTTTTTGTTTAATACTAGACGAACCTCGTGACACTTGATTTATTTTTCCTCTGCGATGATGATGCTGTTTTGAAGAAAAATGGCCTAGCGCGTTTTAAGTACCGTAGTGCCCATAGTAACCGTAATTTAATTGGCCCAATGACTTAGAATTATGGGATGGTGGTAAGTGCAAAATCTTTAAGATAAAAATTAATCTTTTTTTAAACGCGGTCCTGTACTTCGGACTCCTGCACCTTAAAGCAGTGTTTCCCAACCGGGGTGCCGCGGCACACTGAGGTGCCGTTTGCAGGGCTCAGGGGTACCCCGGCCAATAAGTTAAGTATTACCCCCCGTACTACGGTGAACAATTCTTGCAAAATAGACTGACTTAGTTGATGTTTATTAACATGCAAAATGACAGTCGGCATTGTTGCATTTAAAATTGACATGTAAGCCGCTATGGGTGCCGCGATTGATAAGTCTCCGCAAAAGGGTGCCGCAAAACAAAAGAGGTTGGAAAACACTGCTCTAGAGTTGAGCCTTATCGCCATTTCGCATTCCGCACCAAACGAAAACATGGAGGCCAGTAGGTGATATTAGGACTGTAACAAGTTCAGGCCTATTTTAATACCCTTTTTGCGTTTACGGTTTTTCCCCACCTTCCCTGTTGTTACCGTCGACGATGCCATTGATAAAAGACATAAAAAAGCCAATTTGGGCTTGGACTTTCTGATTTTCGTTTTCACTTTCTTCAGGAAGGGCTTCCATAAATTTCTCCGCGTCCCCTCTGAAACAAGTATATTGTCCACAAATAGAAAAAAGTCTCTGATTTCACAACGTAAGAGGCTCAAACGGTTTAAAGGATTGTCACGACAACCGTCCACGTCCAGTTCCCTTTTTACTGAAGCAATCGTCAACACACGCAATAGTTTTTACGCACACTATACTTTTAAAATCAAAAATAATCCTTCTGGTACTAAAATTCTTTTTTCATCATTTAGCATACTTTTGATGTGCGTGCTACCACATCGCTGTAAAATATTGGCTATCAATGATTTACCTTCCATTTAGACTTGTTTGAATATTTCCCTAATTACCAATGGTATGATCGAAAATATCTATTATTTGTCCATGTTTAAAAATCTACAAATTACTTGGACATTGTTCCGACAATCAAATCCGGCAAAAAAAGAGCCAAACTGCACAGAATAAACAGAACAGCAGCCAGCACCACAAGCGAAATTTCATTGAACCGCTGATCCTTTCTCATTTTTAAAATATTTTTCTCACAAATCTATTGTTGTTTGATTTTAAAATGAGCTGTATAAAGCAATGTTCACTTCCCTTGCTGCTACCACGAAAGCACGAAAACGGGAACTAAAAGCCTGTGACACTTCGCGTTGCGCTGTTTGTAACAAAAGACACCAGACGCCTGGTAACATAAGACCCTCAATATATTACATCGTATGTGGTTCAATCAAAAGACCCTAACTGTAGGGTAAATAAATGGGAAATAACCTCATCGACTCCCTGGTTCGTATACAAAGGGTTTGTTGTAAAAGCCCGCAACGAACGCCCTTGTTGAAGGAGCCCTCTGGTCCCGAAACAAAATGCCCAAAACTGCCCAAGTTGACAAAATCAAGTCTGGTGAAGCAATTGAATTCTGCGGCCAACACCATAAGCAAATCCTTTTTCTCAAGCCTTCAACCCATATAAACCATGGAAATGAAGACTGTGACACGCTAGCTATATACCAATAACAGTATAAAGGCCGTTCTGCCTAATTTGCCAGCTTTTCAAGTTTTTTTACAGCTCGCTTATTGTTTTTTTTAAAATGCAAATTCTTGATGCGATATCGAAAGTGCCCCAACTTTTATTTGACATTTTAGCCTACATCAATGCTAAAACGAAAACCAAAGGACTGTTCGGTCAATGAATGTCACAAGTCTGCTATGTAACAATAGGCAGCGTAGTCTATATGTAACAAAACCCCAACAGAGTCTGTATTTAACAAAAGACACAGGTTTGCCGGTGACTTCTTCATAGCGTTGTATCTTCCCACAACAACGTCCCTTGCCTTGGTATGTGTAAGTAGATGGATGACAACCTCTGGGTTCTTGGGGTCTAGCAACAAAATTATTGAAAATTCCCACTATGCCCGTACTTGGAAAAGGAAGCAGGGCCATGAAACAACGCGTACCGCCACGCGTAAGGGTATGAGAATGATTCAGATAAAGCGTAAAAATAAAAAACCTACTGTCCTCACAGGAGTAATTGCCCGTGTTACGGATAATTATGTTTTCGACATTTCTAGTTGGACAGATCCTATGTTTCCAAAAGTTGCAACTTTGCTCAGGATATAAGTACATTGTTCTATGCTTTTCCTAAAGATATAGACATGTATATTTTTATTTTCACCTTACGCAACACCTGCAAAACCAATCTTATTGATACTTACAACGTCACAAGGGCACTTACAGTACTTGTCATGTCACAGTCTGACACACATTAGGTAGTGGCTACATCAATGAAGCGAATTAAAACTATTTACTGCCTGTGACTAAAATTTTCAACTTATTTGAAGTCATAAATCAAAAAGCAATTTAAAAGCTTTCTGCTGGGTTTAAATCAAATGAAGCGACAGCCAAGCGTTCAATGGTCACATCTAGTTAATGCAAAACCCGTGTAAAAGATTGCATTTAAAACAAAACCAAGATTTTAGAAAAAACTGATGTGTGATTTTTATTGTTAGTTTTCGTTCCGCTTGATTTGATCTGGCGGGACGTCGTTATCGTTAGTCGTCACTCGTTAAACAAAAAAATAGTTTGCAATTATTGTAGTATGTTTGTGTGTGTGTGACGTGTGTGTTAACTTAAATCTTTCTTATTTGGCATACTATTTGCCCGAACCATAGTATTTTCTTTGTTTTACCGGGTTTTGATAAATCAAAGTATTACTGAAATATTTTTTCGGCATTTTATCATTCTGCTGTTTAATTTAGCTCTACTGTGGGATTGCAATGAACTACACAAACCTGACGAAGCACAATTTTTGCCGTGGCAGGCAAATTGCATGATAAATGATGCATTCGACTTTTTTGCTAAAACTGCAAAGGTTTTCACCAAATAGCCATTCAAATAGTGTTTTATGTTAGCTGACAAGTTTTTTATGTCGCTTAAAATATAACCAACTATAAACAGAAAATTTGAATGTGAATTTGATGTCTTTTTTACAGAATTTTGGACATTCCTTTTTGCTCTCGAAGGACTCAGGTTTCAATGATCACTTTGAACATTCCTATACCTGTGTTTTTTTTTTTGTGGACAGGTGCAGTGGACATCCATTGAAATTAATTTGTGGTGGTAAGTTATTATTGTGGTCAGTATTGGTCACTGGCAACAGATTTTTTTGTATTTAGTTGCTTTAATCTGGGCTGATAAGTACACCTATCTGATCCGATATATCCAAAACGGTATGTTCTGAGTGTGTAAGGTCATTTTTTTCCAAACAAGATATGTTCCAAAGTAACCTATTTTTAATTTTAAAGATTTGAATAATATTTTGTTCACAGAATTTAACTAATCTGCCTTTTTTTTGGCATATTTACATTTTGTTGGAAGAAGATTGACTGAGTTAATTGCAAATTTCTTGCAAATAAATCAATTTTAACATTGTATAAGGAGAAGTAAAAAAACTAAAACTTTCCAACGAGACTAGACATTGTGTAATATCAAAAACAGTTTGAACTGAAAAAAGCACTTTATCTAAAGGTGAGTCTTTTGGATATATATTGTCATTCAAATCTAGACAAATCATTTGAATAAAATTGTAAAATCTTTTTGTTGTTTGATGCACAATTAGAATTTTAAGAAAATGAAAATACAGGTAACTGTTGTTGGCTACTTGATTCCTGTATATTATTTCGACAACATAACTACATAAATGTGCCACGAAATACTATGTGGATTGCAAAATGGCATGGATTTTTTAAAAGTTGTGTTTTTTGAATGCCGCTACGGAATACACTATATTTGGTATAACGTCTATTTAGTTTAATTTTTGAGTTCGTCAGTGTGCACATAAAAATGTGATGGATATTATCCAATGTCATTTTTAGTGGTGTCCAGTGCTTAGTTTAAAGTAAAAGTTACATTGGTTTTATTAAATTATTGACATATTTTTCAGCAAATTGGCATTTACTATTTATGTGGACCTTGCAATTTCACCTTTAGCAAAATGACTGGCCATAAAAATCATGTTCCTCTAATCCTCTATAAAGGTACAATTCTGTTTGTGTATCGCACATAAGATTTCCTCTTTATTTTGTTGCATACATGAGAATTTATAGCCTTTCTGATTTTTAGCGTTAAAAGAGTTGCTAGGACCTGTTTCAACCAAATTGTAATCTGGCAGCCATAAAAAAGTCTATTTGGTCACTAACTAAAAGGTAAAACTATTTTTCTTTTGGATTTTTCTTTGTTTTTATGTCATAACAACAAGCTACAAAAGTTTTCGATGCAAAAATAAGTCAATCATGTTGTTTGTTTTATCATGACCTCTGTACTAAACTAAACCCTTAAATTATGGCTGATAGTAATGATGAATGTCATTTACTATTTTTACATCTTGCTGTACTCCAGTGCAGATCAAATGGAACATTTTTGTTGTGCTACATATAAAACATAAACATTGGCAGGTTTGTAAAATAATAAAGGTTGCAGTAATTGATACTGAATGTGCAATCTGATTTTGACCGCGTATCAAACTGTATCAATACCTTTTTGGTTGCCATAATTTAGTGTTAAAACCCATGTGATTGTATTCTTCTCTGACATAAAAGCAAATGCAGAATTTTTGGTTTTATAAGTAGCGAGGATGACAAATTGCTGTAAAAAAGATACATAACCGGATTAACAGGAAAAGTTTCTAAAAGTATTGTCCTTGTGGATCAAAATATGGCAAGATAATGTTATGGATACTGTTCAAAGTACCTGCTGATACTTGTAGAGTCATTGTTCTTGCCCTAGGTTCCTGTGATTGCCTCGCAACTGCCCAAAACATTTTTGTCCAGTGGGCTATGGCTCTTGTTCGGACAGTAGGTGTGTCTAATTATTTGTGACAATTTTTTAGCAGTTTTTGTTTGGGAAATTTGCAAGTGGTACTTGACTCCTCTCCAAATGCAAAATCTAGAAGTCTCAAGGAAACCAAAACAGACATTTATGTCCAGTAGAACTAGTTTCAATCTTAGGGAGGCTAATTTTAAAATTAGAGGCCTAGTGAGTAAATGTCTTCGTTTACGCACACAAGGTTGCAAAATATGCAGACCTTGTATGTTTGTCTATTTCTTGTTGCCTTGTTGGTTCAAGCTCACACCGAAGCTTCTTGTACACAAACCATGTTTGTTGGCATGCAGCCAAGATGTTAGACTGACTTGATGTTTCTGCTGCTGCTACAGACATGACGCATTGCATTTTGGGTTTGGTCGCTTAGTTTTACATCTGTTTACCATTTGTGGAGCTTGTTTTGCTGTGCCTTGCAAGGATTTGTGCAATTGTTTCTGATTTAGTGATTGTTCAGGTGTTTTTTGTTTTCCTGCGCTGACTTGGCCCAAGAAACTCAAACGTAACTGGTATATATGTTCATGGTGGTGTGTCATTAGTTCCTATTGACTCCATAGCCCCAATAGTTACCCCGCTAACCCCCAAAAGGGTGAAATATTTTCTTGCACCATATCTATGCACTTTAGCATGAAATGTTTGGCGGATTTGGATGACATTTTTACAGCTAGTAGATATGGTCATGGAGTTGTGTCATCAGTGTTGTTTGACCCCATATCCCAATGGTTACCCCGCTAGCCCCCTAAAATGGGTCAAATTGTAAACAATCTATGAATCGGATGAGATTTGGACAGTTTGTATAACATGTCATTGTGGTGCTAAAATTGATGCGTTTTACCCCATGGCCCCAGCAGATACCCATACCCCACTAGCCCCCTAAAATGGGTCAAATTGTTAAACAATGTCCGAATCGGATGAAATTTAGATAGTTTGTATAACGTATCATTGTGGTGCTATATTTGATAAGTTTTACCCCATAGCCCCAGCAGTTACCCCAATAACCCCCTAAAATGGGTCAGTTATTAAAAAATGTCTGAATTGGATGACATGTAGACAGTTTGCATAACATGTCATTTTGGTGAATTTGCTGCTGTGTTTTACCTTATACTCCTGGCAGTTAACATAGTAGCCTTTTAAAGTTTGTAGGTTGGGTCATAGTTAGTTATATTATCAATTCTGTCTTTTCATCATATAATTTATGTAAAATTAGATATTCTACAACTTTGCATGTGTGGGGACCCATGCGGTTTTGCTTGTAGAAACAACCATGTTATAATAAGCTGAAGTAACTATAGGACCCAATGTGAAATGACATGGTAAATATATATGCATTNTGTGTGGGGACCCATGCGGTTTTGCTTGTAGAAACAACCATGTTATAATAAGCTGAAGTAACTATAGGACCCAATGTGAAATGACATGGTAAATATATATGCATTTTTAAGTTGAGTGATAGTGTATATGGAATGGCAATATGGGGAAAGCCACCCTTCTAGTTTTAGATTTAAATCCTGTGTATGTGCGAAAGAAGACTTGTTATGTTAGTGAGCCTTCATGTTAATGAGCATGTTCTATCTTCTAGGGTCTGCATGTATAGACGTCTTATTCGAATTGGAAGGGCCGGTTTACAGAGAAAATTAAAAGTTGTCAGTAGTTTTTAGTTTTTGATCAAACCTAATTCAAAGTTAGCATACTGGTTACTAGTACACAAAATCGACTTTAAGTAAGTAGCACGCGTTTTTGTTAATATCGAAACGGTTTGAGACCTAAGATAAACTTTTTTACAAAGATGACAAAGTGACAGTACAGTATATACACATTATAAACGATTGTTTACAAACTTACAAATTTTTACATGTTGAATGCAAATAGCTTGTTATTTTTTAAGGCATTGTTGCATTTCTACATTAAGTCCATGATGTTGTTCAAAAATGAATTAGATGATTAAACTTGATTTTCCTCATGTTCGGCATTGTGTAGTCTAGTAGGGGCTGCAGCATTCCCATCTTTTTTTATGCATGTCTTTACCATGTGAACTAAAAATGACACGAAGCTTCCACCAATCTGCAAATAAAAGTTTGCTCCAACGTTTCCTCCGTTTAAATCTTCAGCGGTAAAACCAGTCATCGCAGCCACCGCAATGCCTGATACACCTATAAACAGAGGCTTTCATTTCCCTTGCTTTGTGACAGGGCCTATGTGCTTAGGCATGTGGCTCATGTTATCGACTGTTACCTCACAACCAATGTTCATATGTGTGTTTCATTCATTAATGCTCATGTGGAATTTGTTTTAAGTTACCCGCTGAGAAGTTGGTTTTGGCCAATTTGCGAAGCTGTTTGCTGATCCATTTGCATCCATTTGCACACTTCTCCTGACAAGGGCATGTGTCCTGACACAGCAATTGAATTGAGAACAGCAAAGTGAAAAACGAGGATAATGTTGAAAGCAGGGCGAATCCAAATATACCGACCATGCCTGAAAAAAAAAAACGGTTGTTTGACTTCAATTTAAATTTCGTATAGTGGACACTTTAAGCAGTTAACTGAGAAGTTTTTTATCAGTGTTTATGCCCTTTTCAACTGCTTCGTCAACTGGCGAATTTAGCGTAAAACTTAGGGTCGAAAATGCTAGATCTTATTTTGGTGCAAGATCTTATTTTGGAATCACTATCTATAATCACTCCAGGCCTGAGCTTTATGAGCCTTTAACGGGTTATGTTAACACGATACTGTACAAATTTGGAATCATTTGTGAACACTGGAATTTTTTTAACAACGATCATACAAGTTTTTTTGCCCACCTTCCCGGTTGCTACCATCGGAAAAACCATTGATAAAAGACTCGAAATACCCGATTTCTGCATACACCATCTGGGTTGCGTTTTCTACCTCTTCAGGAAGGGCTTCCATAAATTCCTCTGCGTCGCCTCTGAAACAAACACATTAGGCCTGTTTACATGCACGTTCAAAAGCGTTCAAGGCTTCCACAACCGTTTGACAACAAACAGAACAATGCAACTAAGATACCCCTGTTGTGTCATATTACCTAAACACAAGTTAACAGGCAGTTTATATTTATTTACATGTTTTTGTTCCCAACCAACAAGATTTGCACAAAAAGGGCAACAAACTATGCGCAAATGCATCTATTAAAGATTTACCCGGCATTTTTTCGGGTAACTTTGTTGAGATTAACACGATTTGCACTTTTTCTGTTCTTTCGCAGAAACTGGGTAGATCTTTTTGAGGTAAATTTATGCATGTGAACAGGACTACTGATAGAAAAACACGTGTTTTTCCGCCTTGGCATTATACGTTCATGTATTGTTACAGTAGACGCCGATAATCAATTCATTTACTGATTAGCGCATGACTCATTAATATGACCAATTTGACAGACTTAAATAAGGCTTTTCGGCGTATTTTTAATATGTGTGCTAGAAAATCATTCACCATGTAGGACAAATAAACTGACCAGTCATGCTTAAGTACACATGATTTAGATTTTTTAATTGTATCCTCGATAGTCTAATATTTTTTGTATCTAGGTACTACCAGATTACCTGGACATTGTTCCAACAATCAAGTCTGGTACAAAGAGTGCGAATAAGCACAGACCAAATTGAATTGCAGCTAACACAAAAAGCACCCACTTTTCCATTTTCACCTTACAGATTCTAACCTTGAATGACAGAGCTTTAGTCACACAACACTGGATGTGATTTGTTTTTTTAACATCTATAAAGCCTTTTGTGGTGAAAAACAGGAACCGCGTCACAGCGCAAGAGCTTTCCGTGTAATAAATTTCGAGTTAAAGATAATTATCAACGCATGATAATGCATGATAACTTTGTGCAGGTATTTCAGCCTAACGATTAATTAGGTGGTATTTCCAGTTTCCATCCGTTGTTTTGCCTCTACTCGTATGGTATTATTTGTTGACACATTTCCGATTAATGCGTTAAGAGACAATAACAAACTGCGGTTAATTCTCAAAAATCAGACGTAGACCCGTTAGAACATACGATGACGTAGTCAAGTGTCTGATAATCATTATGCTCATTAGAGGCTTCCTGTAAAACGTTAAATCTTTGTCTAAACTAACTGGGCATATTTGTCGGTTCTTTAACTGGCCTTGAATTCCCACACAGTTTGGCCGACGTTTGTATGTTGCTGCAGCCTACACTACTGAGAAAAAATTACCCGCACCGCTGTTGCAGCATAGTGGCGGCGCGTGGCTAAAAATAGTGGGGGTGCTGCTCCAGAAATTTATTACCTTTGTTTCAAAGTTGTGTAACAGAAAACAATTATGCAGGCATCAAAAGGAAATTTTTTTCAGAAACTTCATAAAATCCTAAAATAACAAGTCAAACATTTTTTTACTTAAATAACCTACAGTTTAAGATTGATCTATTCATTCAAAACTAAACTGTTAAGCGGTTTTAAGCACAATACACGCGGAATAAAAACGCTACCTTCCCCCAGCATGCTAGGGAAAGATCCAAGGGCACTGCGGCAACGACAGTGCTCCGTCTCTCTCTCTCTTCCTTTCAGCCTCGCATTCCGCTACCTGTGTGCGCATGCGCACATCAGCCAAACACCGCGAAGCTGGAACTGTGAAGCGCACATTTTTGTACTTTTTTCACGACCTGGGCCTTTATAACGTCATAGTGAATTCCTTTTTGTGCGCTAAATGTAATGGTAACTGACATTAAGCAAAACCACTAAATATTATACTTGTACAAGTATAAAGAAAGATTTGAACAACAGGGGACTTATTGTATTGAATGTTATCGATGATATCAAGAAAAAATAAGGGGTGCTGCAGTTCCACAGTGCTTATACACGAGCCGCCACTGTGTTGCAGGTAGATGCCTACGTGGAATTTTTCTGCTGCACAAGGTAGAAAATCACAAACCTAAGGAAGTGAGAAAATGCAAATATCCGGCGTGGGCACACAGAGCAATACAGCACATGTTACGCACAATTGTGCTTTTTGTCATTTCCCGCATGACAAACACATGCAGGTGGAAGTGGCGGCTCTCTCATATCCAGACACAGATTATAGCAGATAGAATTGACAGGATATTGATAACATTGGACCATGATTTTTCCTTGGTTTAATTTTCCCCAATACCTGAAAAATTCCGTACATACGGGGGTCGTCACAGTCATCTGCACATTTTAAGTTGTAACTTTAACGTGTTCCACTGATGTAAAAGATTCAAACAAGCTATTAACTGTGACTAAAATCTTGACGCGATTCATGTAGAGGATGAACTGGAGAGCGACAATACTGTATGTGCCGATTGTTCAATCTGAACTATCGCTGTGTCCGCCCTCCCCGGCGGTTGGGCGATTGAGTCTATAAATGAACGGGGGCTATATGTTTGGGAAGACTGTTGGTGTTGTATTTGTTGTTTTTGTCTCGCACGTCGTGATTTGAACATGTGTTTATGCAAGTAAGCTTTTAGTTTGCTGGTCGTAAACTTCCTAGGGGGAACACTTTAACGATTGTTGTTTCTATGTATTTTGTTGCAATGTTGGTGTGTTAGTTTTTCCGGTAAGTATCTGTTCTAATCGATTGATTTTTTTGAATCAGACATAAATAAACAACTTCTGACGTGGTTTATGCCTAATAAAACTCGGAACGTAACAGAAAATCTTCATAATACTCACATTAGCATTTACCGTGGTCTTAACAGCCTTGTACACATTATAGGTTGTAACTTTAACGTGTTTCATCAATAAAGAGGATTAAAACTTTTATCAACTGTGACCAATTTTTTTAACTGATTTGAAGGTCTTGAATGTATTGATGCAAAAGGCACTGTTGAACAGCAGTTTTTAAAAATCAGCATTTTAAAAATTAAATGAAGTGATAGTCAAGCGTTCAATGACCACATCTAGTTGCTGCAAAACCCCTGTAAAACGCTACATTTAAAATAAACCCAAATTAAAAAAAATGAGGTATTAGTTTTCGTTCTGCTTGATTTGATCAGTCGTTACTCGCCGAAATGACAATGGTGTTGTAGTGTGTGTATGTGTGTAAACTTAAATCTTTCTTATATTGCATACTAGTTGCCTGATCCATAGCATGTTCTTTGTTTTACCTCTGGGCTTAGATAAATCAAAGTATTACTGGCATACGTTACGTTTTGCAACTTAACCATTCTACTGTTTAATTTAGCTCCACTGTGGGATTACAATGACCAACACAAACCTGACGGAGCAACATTTTTTGCCATGGGAAACAAATTGGATGATCAATGATGCATTCAATTTTTTGCTGATGCTGCAAAGGTTCCCACCAAATAGCTACACAAATGGTGTCTTATGATATCCGCTGGATCTTTTTATGTCGCCTAATTTATATTGGACAACCTAATATAAATGGAAAATTTGAATGTGATGATTCAATAATCCACTTTGAATGTTTGTACCTGTTATTTGATTGTCTGTAGAAAGGTGCAGTGGACATCTTATGAAATATATCTGTGGTGGTAAGTTATTATTATGGACAATCTTGATCACTAGCAACAGTTTTTTATTTGGTTGCTTTAATCTGGGTTGACTAGTACCACTATCTGATATATCCAAATCATCATGTTCTTAGTTAAAAAAATTGTTACGATAACACTGTTGGCAAGCTTTTTAAAGCTGCCCCCCAAAAAAACTTTACAATTTAAAATTGGAACCTATGTAGTTAAGTGCCTGACTGCTTTTGTTTTAACAATGTAATAAGATGTATTAATTACATTTTTATTTTTGTATTACATATTTCTAAGATGTATTAATTACATATTTTATGATCTGATATGTTCTGATGTAACCTTTTATCCAATTTACTTCACTTTAGATATTTAAATTTTGTTGAAAGAAGATTGACTTAATTGAATGCAAATTTTTCGCCAATACATAAATTTTAACATTAAGGAGAAGTAAAAAAACCCAAAAACTTTGCAACGACTCTTGACAATGTGCAATATCAAAAACAGTTTGTACTGAAACAACCACTTTATTTAAAGGTGAGTCTTTTGGAAATATATTGACATTAAATCTAGACAAGTCATTTGAATTAGAATTGTAAAATCTTTTTACTGTTTGATGTGTAATTTGAATTTTAAGAAAATGACGATACAATTGACTGTTGCTGGCTGCTCGAATTCTGTATATTGCCAACATTTAATTTAATAAACTGGCCTCTTAAATATGTAGATCGCAAAATAGCCTGGATTTGTTAAAAGTTGAGTTTCTGCAGCTACAGAATACACTATATTTGGTCTAATGTTTCGTTTTGTTTGATTTTTGGGTAAGTCAGTGTGCATACACAAAATGTGACAGATAAGTCATTTTGGTGGTGTTCAGTGCTCCGTTTAAACTAAAAATTACATTTGGTTTTATTATCATTGAAATATTTTTTCAGGAAATTGGCATTTATCATTTATGTGGACCCTACACCTTCATCTTTAGCAAAATGATTGGACATAACAATCATGAAGCTTTATAACAGGTACAACCATGTGTGCCACAGATTAGATTTGCATTCATATTAGCTCTTTATTTTGTTAAGTGGTTCTTTCCAGAGTCCTAACCCAGGCAACTTTCAGCATTAAAAGAGTCGCTTGAATCTGTTTTCACAAAAATGTAATCTGGGAGTGAGTAAAGCCTATTTTCTAACTAAATTTAAGGTAAAACAACTTTTTGGATTTTTTATGTTTGTGTGTCACAACAATAAGTTGCAAAAGTTAACGATGCAAAAATAAGTCAATCATGTTGTTTGTTCTATCAAGACCTTTGAATTCTGGCTGATAGTAATGATGAATGTCGTTTACCATCTTGACATCTTGCTGTAATGCAGACCTAATGGATCATTTTTTTGTGGTTCTACAACTGTAACATAAACATTTGCAGGTTTGTAAACAGCAAACAGTTATAAATAATAAAGGTTGCAGTAATGATCCTAAATGTGCAATCTGATTTTAAGTGTGTATCAAACTGTATCAGTACATTTCCGGTTGCCATAAATTAGTAACCATGTGATTGTATTCTTTACTGACATATAAGCAAATGCAGGATGACAACTTGCTGTACAAAGGAAACATAATCGGATTGACAGGAGAAGTTATTTCTGACCCAGTCCAACGTTCTATTTCTAAAAGTATTGTCCCTGACGATGAAATATGACAAGATAATTTTATGGATACTGTTTACAGTACCCGCTGTATTAGTGGATAAAAACTAATCTCGTCTATGGTTTATGCGAGTGTATAGCAACTGCCCAAAAGAATTTTTGTTCATCTAGTGGCCTATTACCCTTGCTCGGACAGTAGGTGTGTCTAATCATTTGTGACTTTTTTGGCCGTCATTGTTTGGAAAATTTGCAAGTGGTACTTGAATCTGTAGTGACCGCGTAAAGGCAGCACCTAAAAGGCGCAAGGGAGGTGCTCACACAGAAACGACATTTAGGGCCAGTAGAACTAGTTTCACTTTTAAGGAGGCCAGTTTCGGAACTAAAGGCCTAGTAAGTAAAATGGACGTCATGTCGTAGACGTAGAATGTAAAGAAAACTTGCAGTTATTGTAATACTGATCAGCTTTTCGTATTTTGTTTTTGCACAGCCCCCTTCGGCGTCTTGAAACTGTCCGACAGGGTTTCTTTTCCTGTCGAACCCCACTTTATTACCTAGAACGAGTGGCAGTAGAGGAGCCCCCTCGGCCGATCCCACCAACTATACCCCGAATCGAAATTCTCACAATGCGCCAAAACTCGCTCTCTTGTGAGCCCCCGTTACATAACGCCTGGTAATTACGGTGTAGCTGTAGCGCGGTCTACCTTGATCCACCGATTGTGCCCTTCACGATTTTCGCGCCACAACGTCCAAACGTTGCGCAGCTATTTCCGGCTTGGTGATTGTATTAGTGCCAATGGATCGCTATGATTTCTTTCACGAGAGAAACAAACTCAGCTCGTTCTTCACACAAGGTTGCGCGATACACAGTACTTGTTTGTTTGTCAATTTGTTATTGGTTCAAGCTCACACCAAGACTTATATTTATTAATAGACAGTCTAGATGTTTATCTGGCTTGGTGTTTCTGCTGCTGCTATGGACATGACTGTTGCAATTTCGGTTTGGCTGCTTTGTTTTACATCTGTTTACCATTTGTGGATCTTGTTTTGCTGTGCGTTGCAAGGCTGTATTGTGCAACTGTTTCTGATTGTTCAGGTGTTTTTTGTTTCCTCCGCCATGCGGTATTATAGAATGACTAACAAGGTCACAAAAAAATGAACACGCTGGACGCAATCATGCGTATCTGGAGATCGTCAAGCGTGAAATAACATAGAGATATATTACGAAAGTAGGAGCACAACATTTCCCTCTTGCGCAAACTTGGCCCAAGAAACTTAAGTCTAACTTGATGCTACCTTCACATCGGCGCTTTTGTATCATATATTTCATAATGCAGGTTTTAAAAGGACGCAGCTGAAGTTTGTAGTTTGTTTCTTAATTTTATTAGTGTGTATCGAGTTGCTGTGTAATTTTGGAGCTACATGAGCGTAAGAAGACTTGTTAGGTTAGCGAGACGTTCATGTTCATGAACATGTTCTATACTCGAGGATCTGCATGGATAGACGTCTTATTCGAATTGGAAGGGCCGGTTTAGAGTACATTAAAAGCTGTCTGTAGTTTAAAAACTTTTGATCAAACCTAGTTCGGTGAAATATTTACAATCTTACAAACTTTCACAATCAGAATCCAAATGCACATAACTGTTTATTTTTTTACGGCATTTTTACATTTCTGCATTAAGTCTACGATGCTGTACAAAATTAGAAGCTTAAACGTTAGTTTCCTCACGTTCGGCATTGTTTGGTCTAGCAGAGGCTGTGTCGTTCCCACCTTTGTTTTGTTTATTTACAGTTGTCTTTAGCAGGTGAAATGCAAAGGAAACGAAGCTTCCAGCAATCTGCAAATAAACGTTTGCTCCAACTTTTCCTCCGTTTAGATCTTCAGCGGTAAAAGCGGTCATCGCAGCCACTGCAATGCCGTTAACACCTGAAAACAGAAACTTTCATTTCTCTTTCTTTGGTGTAGGGCCTACATTGTGCTCAGGCATGTGCCCCTTGTTAGTGACCTCGTAACCATTGTCTATATGTGCGTTTTATGCAAAAACTTCATGTGGAATTTGTTTTTAAGTTACCCGCTGAGAAGTTGGTTTTGGCCAATTTGCTGAGCTGTTCGCTGATCCATTTGCATCCCTCTGCACTTCTCCTGACAAGGGCATGTGTCCTGACACAGCAATTGAATTGAGAACAGCAAAGTGAAGAACGAGGATAATGTTGAAAGCAGGGCGAATCCGAATATACCGACCATCCCTGAATAAATATAGTGAACAGTTTTTGTGTTTAATCAAGCCTCGCGTAGTGGACACTTCGCCTAAGCAGTTAGCTAAGAAGCTTATCATGTGTATGTGCTTTTCGAAAGCACAACTGCTAGCAGAGCTTTAAAAATTATTGAATTTGGCGCAAAATCAAACGATCGAAAATGTAACTTTTTGAACACTCTGTCTGTAGACCTTAACAAAGTTTTTTTGCCCACCTTCCCGGTTGCTACCATCGAAAATACCATTGATAAAAGATTCGAAATACCCGATTTTTGCATACACCATCTGGGTTGCGTTTTCTACATTTTCAGGAAGGCCTTCCATAAACTCCTCTGCGTCGCCTCTGAAATGTAAATATTGACCCCGATAGACAAGCAGTTATTTCGGATTTTCCGCCTTGGCATGTGATTCATAAGCACATGTATTACAACGGTGGTCCACGAATGGTTTTAGTAAGTTAAAACAATCACCATATATGCTGACAGATCACTGACCGTATCGACTATAAAAGACTTTTATTCAAATCAGACATGTTTAAATACACAATGATCATATTTTTAGTGATATCTTAAGTGCAAAGTTTGTTAAAATTTAGGTTCCACCAAATTACCTGGATATATTTCCCACAATCAATTCTGGGAAAGCGAGCGCGAAAATGCACAGAAGTAATTGAACTGCGGCTAGCACCACAAGCGCCCACTTTTTACACTTTTCATCCATCCTAACCCTAAGTCAAAGGGCCAAGTCGGACGCTACAAGGTGCGTCTTGTTTTCGAACAATTTATAGAGTTCTGAGCAATGAAAAAAAGAAGTTGTGCGTCGAAGCGCAGGAGTTTCCTGTGTAATGAACTACGCATTTGCTTCGCGCTGTTGGGCAACTACGTTTATCAAACCATATGGTGGCACATTACAGCTCTATGCGTTGAAATTAGAATCAGCCACACTCCGATTCGTAAATAGAATGGCATCATAAGAAAGTGCTTTGTTATTTGTTCCTGGGCTTTCTACAAAACTCTAAATCTTGGTATAAACTGGTGCATGGTTTTCAGCCTTTTAACTGTCGTTGAACCTCTTGACGAAAAGTATGGACTCCTTTTTCAAAACCAGTTAGTGCTGTTACATACAAGTAATGATCTCTACTGGAGAATGACGCGTAAGTTAATCGTCTTTTGCAAGTTGAACCATAATGGCAAGGACGGTACGAGATGGCATACCACGTACCTCGTTACAAAAGGCGTATCGTAGCACCGTATCGAACATTTTGATGATTTTTGCTGCGTGTTCTTACGTGTCGTACCATGCTGCTATCCTTGCATACCGGTTGGTATTTTCATTGCGCTATATTGATTTATATTTATACATGATCTAATGGACTCACAAGTATATTTATGAGTCTATGGACCCTCCGTTGGCAAATACTGGTCTAAACTCACTTGGCGTATATGTCGGTGTGTTTACTGGCGTTGAACCCCGCACAAAGGTTTTCTAAATCAAACTTGTACGTTTTTCAGTCGACATAAATCTGACAAAGCAAAAAATATTTCCCTTAGTAATCTGGTCGCAAGTCTAAAAATGAGGATGGCAGTACGGTACGTGTTGATTTGTGCGTACCATGTACCTCGTTATGAAGGGCGTAGAGTACCACCGTATGCTGATTTTGCTGCATACCGTAGTGTACCTACTGCCAGTCATTGCCAAGCATAGGAAATGGAACGGTGCGTGTTAAGTTGTACTTACCTCGTTGTGCGGGGCTTACCGTACTATCGTACCGTACCTTTTAATAATTTTTTCTGCGCACAGTGCCAAACCAATTAACTATTTTCGCGGTCTACATGCTTGAGTTTTTCAATTTATGAAAATTGGCCGCCGAAGCGAAAGTTTTGATAGTTGTTGTAGCAACGATGCGTCGTTTCATGGAAGGGGCGATCATGCCGTACCACACTTATTTCAAAAACAAGTGCCCAACCAACATTTTAATTCCACTGCTTGTCTAACGCATGATTGCCTACTGTTTTGATACAATGTAAAATAGGCATCTCGCGGCCGTACGTTGTGCGGGACTGGTGAGGCCTACACAACAGAGGAAAACAATGCCCGCGCAATTGCGGCAAGTAGAAGCGTAGAAATTTCCAACTGAACACGGAAGGAAGAGAATAAAAATCCGGCGTGGGCACACAAGAGCAATATTCCTCCCGACAAAGATCTGCCCACAAAAGCTGCGGCTCTGCTCATATCCAGACATAGATTATAGCAGCAAGAGTTAACAGGATATCGATTGCACGGTCCATGTATATTCCAAAGAAATATTTAACTTTTTGCTTGAAGCGGCACCTTCAAAACCATTCTCGATGACACTAACAAGGGATATACCGTGGTCGCCACAGTCTTACACACATTTTAGGTATAGTTCCACCGACGCTGTGATTAAAATTTTTCAACTAATTTGTAAAATTATCCTATTAATGCAAGTGGCGCTACAGCATGACAAAAAGCTAAGAATTTTTCATGCAACAAAGTCGGTTGGACTGTTGGAAAGATAGTTACGTGGAGTGGCAGTTAGTAGCTAAAAATGTTTAACTTTTGGTTTAATGTTGTGTAGAAGTAAACAATAAGGCAGGTATAAAAAAGAAAATAATCCTAAAATAACAAGTCAAACATTTCTTACATAAATAACCTACAGTTTAAGGTTGATCTATACATTTAAAAATAAAATGTTTTAAGCACAACACACGCTGAGTACAAAAACGCTGCCTTCTTCCAGCACGCCTGGCGAAGGTCCAAGAGCACTGCGAGTACTTCCTCTCCCTTCCTTTCAGCCTCTCATTCCGCTACCTGTATACGCATGCGCACAACAACCAAACCCACGCAGCTGGAACTGTGAAGCGCATAGTTCCATACATCACCTGGGCCTTTAATTATGACGTCATCGTGAATTCTTTTTGAGCGCAAGTGGTTTGATGGTAACTGACATCAACTAAAACGATTAAATATTGTACTTTTACAGGTATAAAGAAAGATTTGAAGTAAAGGGGACTTATTGTATTGAATGTTATCGATGATATCAAGAAAAAATAGGGGGTGCTGCAGTCCCGCAGTGCCTATGCGCCAGCCGCCACTAGTTACGTGTGCCTTGCTTTGACAAAACCCTACAATTTGACTAGGTTTTTGTGGTGTATGTGTATGCGTGTGAACGTTAATCTATGTATTTGACATACCAGTTGTCTGAACCATAGCTCTTCCTATTTGTTAAACTAATCTGCTGTTCAGTTGCTCTACCACGCACTAGCAAATGAAAACACATACTTAGCAGAGCACAACCTGCTTATTAAGGCCGAATTGAAGTTTTGCTGGCCAAATGATATCCTTTTGAACATGGTTAACATGGTTTGACTAATGTTTACTAGTTACACGAGCGTGTTTATTTTAGAATAGCAAGCTGTTCTAGAATTGTTATTTCAAATCCAAAGTATTGAATTGAATTCAGCAGGTTGTTTAAAAAAGATTGCCCAACAACTCTGACATAACTCTTAGGTGTAAAACTAAAACAAGTAGCACAATCCGTGACGAGTTAGGTGTTTATTTTACGAGATCTCATAGAGAATAATCAAACGCGCACGACAGGCACAACCAAAAAGAGAACACGAGAAAAAGGCACAAAACACGCTTCGATAATTCCGGTTTTACAGAAACACCACAAGCCCACAACACATCTAAACTTTTGCTGATACTGGAAAGGTTACCAGCACATAGCCACACTGTTGGGCCGTGTAAGTAAACGAGTGGTATTGGTATGTGCTGCTAGGTCTTTTTATGTCACTCACGTAAGGTAGGCTTTTTCTCTATGCAAAGAGAAAAAATGTATTCGATAATCCACTCTGGGCATTCCCACCCGTTGTTTTTTTACTGTACTCATGGGCTGTGGACATTTTTCTAAAATAGTTTGCTTTAGGAGCAATCCTGAATAGAACACATTGTAAAGGAGGAGAATTGGAATTGTTTATATGTAGGACGATGCCACGTTACGTAGAATATTTATATATTTTATTGAAATGCTTTGCATACGCGTGACTGTGTTTCTTTCTGCAGAAGTAATGCCACGAAGCTAAGGTAACTATGGAACCCAACGTAAAACAAAACACTAACCTTTTTATAATGGGTCCTAGTGTATGCGCAATGGCATTGTGATGAATGAAAACCACACTGCATGATTTAAAAGATTTCAAAACTAATTTTTTGTGTAATGTGCAACAGAACACACCGACATTGGTGTAGCAAAATATTAGTCAATCTTTTGAACTTAGTTAATGTGTTTACATATACACAGGGTTACGCCGTGCTTGATCATTAAGTCGTGGAAGGCTTGCAACAAAAATCGTTTTTGGTAAAGTTTAAGCTAATATGTCCCTTAACATATTGACCCCCTTCTAATCGTGGGTGCGACATAACTGTGCTTTGTTAAGAGGTTATAACTCTCAAAGCAAAACATGATAAAACAATTATGTACGACAACTGGGAATTAAGTGTGCCATGTTTAAGGTGAGACCGCATGATCAGTCCATCATGTGTGTATTCAACATATTATGAAGTGAAAAGGCAAATTTAAAGCTTTGCCTAAACTCACTGGGCATATTCGTGCTCACACAAAAAGTTCCTCTTATTTAAACCTGTACCTTTTTCGGTCGATAAAAATGTGACAAAGCAAAACAATTTAGTTATTATCTGATGGCATGTCCGAAAATATGTAACGTAAAAAAGCATTGATTTGTCAACAAAATCGTGTGGCCGTGGCCTGCAAAACTAAGAAAGGGCAAGGGACAAAAACGGCTGTGAATTACAATGTCAGTTTGACAGTTAGTTTAGCAACAATGAAACGTTAAGAAAAATGAAAAGTGAGATCACGCAGTACCGCACTTCTTGTTGAAGGTTAACTTTTTTTACCCTTTTGGCATACCAAGGTGGCGAAACAATAGTATATCCACATTTCGTGAGTTTATTTACATATGTCACTTACACAAACGCAATCAAAATTTACAGAGTTATTGTCCGACGTGTGGTTTGACCGGTTGAGTGTTGCTTTTGGTTTAATCATCTTTTTTTATGCATGACTTTATCAGGTGAATTGCAAAGGACACGAAGCTTCCAAGAATCTGCAAAACAACGTTTGCTCCAACGTTTCCTCCGTTTAGATCTTCAGCGGTAAAAGCGGTCATCGCAGCCACCGCAATGCCGGATACACCTATAAACAAAACCTCGAATATAGTGAAGAAATTTTAATTGAAGACAACACATTGAGTAAAAGAGAGTTTATTTTAATTTTTTTTGAGGACCCCAACAGATTGTAGCACAGCTTATAAGCAATAGTTTATTTAACTTGTAGGTTTCTTAACTCTGACTCTGTTTACAGGGTCTATTCTATTGCACTTATATCCGTGTGGCCCAACGTTAGTCACCGTTACCACGTTAACATGTGCATTTCATACAAAATCTTTTGCATTTGTGATTTTTTTATTTACCCGCTGAGAAGTTGGATTTGGCCAATTTGCTAAGCTGTTTGCTGATCCATTCACATCCCTTTGCACACTTCTCCTGACAGGGACAAGAGTCGCAACACAGCAATTGAATTGCGAAGAGAAAAGTAAAACACGAGGATAATGTTGAAAGCAGGGCGAATCCAAAAACGCCGACCATGCCTGAAAAAAAAAGAGAAAACAAAATTTTCAGTGGTTGATTAAAACCTTATATCTTGGCACTTCGACCATGCGGATTTTTTAGGAGTGAATCTGTTTTTTAACTACTTCTACCGAAACTTTGGCGCAAAACCTGCAGGATCAAAAATTCTAACTCCGCATTGCTCGGGGACCAGATTTTAAAAACAGTTTTTCTGTAGCACGAAAGTATTAAGCCTTATTAGCCAAATGAAAGAAGTTGTAATATTTTCAAGATCATGTTTATTATGTGCAAGTGTTTTTGCCCACCTTCCCTGTTGCTACCGTCAAAAATGCCATTGATGAAAGATTCGAAATATCCGATTTGGGCTTGGACTATCTGGGTTGCGTTTTCTACATCTTCTGGAAGGCCTTCCATAAACTCCTCTGCGTCGCCTCTAAAACATAAATATTGATAGATAAACAAAGTCTTCGATTTTTCGCCTTGGCATGTGGTTTATAAGTTTATTGTTACAGCAATCGTTCATAAACGATTTGTTTACTGATTACTGTTTTTGAACAGTCACCAATACGACTATCTTGACAGACCTTACTAAAACACAGTATGATGCTAGACCATTGAAAAGGCGCTTTTTCTAGTCCACAAGTTTGTGTTTTACAATGATGTCTATAAAAGTCCATTATTTGTTTGTATTTTAGCTTTACTAAATTACCTTGACATTGTTCCTACAATCAAGTCTGGTAAAGCAAGTGCTAAAATGCACAGAATCAGTTGAACAACGGCTAACACCACAATCGCGAACTTTATCCACTTTTCATCCATCCTAACCTTGAATCATAGGCTCAAGTCAGACGCTAGTAGGTTTTATTTGCGACTGGCCAAACATTTTAAAGTTGTAAACCGCCCTTCAGTTGTAGGATATTTGACTGAAAACATTTTGTGCGGCTTGGGAGGAAGTAGGTGGTGGGACGCCCGCAAACTTACGATTTCAAACAAAACGTATATTCAATATTGATTTACTTTAAAGAGGGAGGACGATCTTAATGTCTGAGCGAGATTATTGACACAGTACAGCGCTGTTTCAAACTAATTCGTTTGAACGTTTTGACACAATTAGTGCTCCATTGCGCTTTTACGTGGCGACCATTGTTAAATTCAATAGCACCTAGGTGTTGTCAAATCACATCCAGGCAACAACAATTTTCTTTGCTCTTTAATTGTTACTCGCAATGAATTTAAATGCTTTTATACGGAGAGTGATTATAATAAGCAATATCTGATCCTCTAACAGACAACATGACCATCGACGATCGTTGTTTTTTCTTGGTAAAATTGTGGGTATAGAAACAAGTTTCGAAGAAACAAGATTAGTCGATTCAACACATAGGAATAAATATTACGCCTAATCACAGCATCGTCAGTTCCTGTATACGCAAAAGCAACATAAAACCTGGCAAGGTTTTACCCAAACAGCGGAAAGCAAGGTTACTGAAAACAACTGAATACTACGACTACCACTCTTATCAGGTCGTCTGGGCAAAATGAACACAAATGCTATAGCCTACTCCGTTTCCATGTCGCTTTTGTGTTGTAAAAGCGTTTTGTCGCAGTCAAGTGCAACGGTTCGTGAAAGGTCGTTTTACAACCTCTTGGCTTTGGCCTGATCCAACAATACGATATCAGGTTCTTTGGCGACAGTTACTCGGAAACACTCGGAAACATTTTTGGCGTACGTTTTGGGGTGCCTAAGGGTATAGTGTTGACTTAACGACGCATGCACAAAAACAATATTTTTTTGAGATCGAAGCGGTAAAACCACTATCATTTCTTGAATAAACTTCTTTATTAAACCTCCAGACATATAAAAGGGACAAAATGACAATACAATATATATAATTGGTTATTAACATAGTTTACACAAGCACAATTTTTCACAATTCAAATCCAAATGCACATAACTTTTAAGGCATTGTCACATTTCTGCATTAAGTCTACGATGCTGTTCAAAATAAGTTAGACGCCTAAAATTGATTTTCCTCATGTTCGGCATTGTTTGGTCTAGTAGAGGCTGTGTCGTCCCCATCTTGTTTTATGCATGTCGTCTTTACCAGGTGAATTACAACGGACACGACACTTCCAAAAATCTGCAAATAAAAGTTTGCTCCAACGTTTCCTCCGTCCAGATCTTCAGTGGTAAAAAAAGTCATAGCAGCTGCCACAGTGCCGGAGACACCTGAAAACAAAAACTTTAATTTCCCTTGCTTTCGTGCAGGGCCTACATTGTGCTCAGGCATAGGCCCCATGTTAGTGACCTCGTAACCAAAGTCAACGTGTGCGTTTTATGCAAAAAACTTGGTAACGTCTATTTTGTTTTTTACTTTACCCGCTGAGAAGTTGGTTTTGGCCAATTTGCTAAGCTGTTCGCTGATCCATTTGCATCCCTTTGCACACTTCTCCTGACAAGGGCAAACGTCATGTGACAATAATTGAATTGTGTAGAGCAAAGTAAAAAACGAGGATAATGTCGAGAGCAGGGCGAATCCAAATACGCCGACCATGTCTGAATAAAATGTAAACAGTTTTTTGTCTTTAATTCAGGCCTCTTGTAGTGAACAAGCAGTTAGCTAAGAAGTATAATCGGTGTGTTTGCGCTTTTTCGAAACACAACTGCTAGCAGAGGTTTGACAAATGCTGAATTTGACGCAAAATTAAACGATCGAAAATGTTACCTTCACACACTTCAAGGATAGAACTTTTTAAACATTTTGTCTGTAAACTACAACAAAGTTATTTTGAACCCACCTTCCCTGTTGCTACCGTCGAAAATGCCGTTGATAAAAGATTTAAAATATCCAATATGGGCGTGGACTATCTGAGTTTCGTTTTGTACATCTTCAGGAGGGCCTTCCATAAACTCCTCTGCGTCGCCTCTAAAAACAAACACATCCGATTGGCAAACAATTAAGCGGATTTTTTGTCGTGGCATGTGGTTCATATGTATTGTTACAGCGGTGGACCACAAACCGTTTATTTACTGATTACTGATAAACATACGTATGCTGACAGATTATTGGCCGTATCGACTATAAAAGGTTTTTATTCAAATCAGACATGTTCAAGTACACAATGATCATATTTTTAGTGGTATCTTTACAAGTCCAAAGTTTGTTAAAATTTAAGCTCCACCAAATTACCTGGATATATTTCCCACAATCAAGTCTGGTAAAGCAAGCGCCAAAATGCACAGAAGCAATTGAATTAAAGCTAACAGCACAAGCGCACACTTTTGACATTGTTCACCCATTCTAACCTTTAATCAAAGGGCCAAGTCGGACGCTACAAGGTGCGTCTTGTTTTCGAACAATTTATAGTGATCTGATTGATGAAAAAAAAGAACTTGTGCGTCGAAGCGCAGGAGTTTCCTGTGTAATAAACCACGCATTGAATTAGCGTTGTTATGCAACTACGGTTATCAAACCATATGATGGCATACTACAGCTTTCTGCGTTGAAATTAGAATCAGCCAAACTCCCACTAGTACATAGGATGGCATCATAATAATGTGCTTTATTTACTCGTGGGAGGCTTTGTACAAAACTTCAAATCTTCGTCTAAACTAGTGGCCACCTGCCTTTTCACTATCGTTGACCTTTTGACGAAAGGCCGTGTGGACCCGTTTTTTAAAACCAGTTATAATGCTGTTAAGTACAAGTAATCGATCTTTACTAGAAAATGACACGTAAGTTTAGTCGTCTTTTGTAAGTTGGACCACAATGGCAAGGATGGCAGTAGTGTACGTATCACGCACTTCGTTAAGACGTGCGTATCACCGTACGGTATTGGTTATTTTTACTGCGTATACCATTCCAACGTGCTGTAACGTACTCCCCTTCTTGGTTAAGTTTAGCAGGACGGTATGGTTTGCATCGAGTTTTGTTGCGAAGGACGTACCGTTAACTTCGTCGCGCAGAGCGTACCGTACCTTTTGGTGATTTTGCTGCGTACCGTTCTGTACCAATGTGGCGTATCGTACTGGATTGTTGCTTAACGGTGGGTATTTTCATTGCGCTATAGTGCTTTATTCTTATACATGATGTCTTTGACTCCTAAGTTTGGGTCCACGACCCCCGGTTGGGGGGTGCAACTCACTTGGTATATTCGTCGGTGCGTTTACTGGCGTTCAATCTCCACCCAAACTCTCTCAAAATCAAACTTGTACGTTTTTCAGTCGACATAAATCTGACAAAGCAAAAAATATTTCCCTTAGTAGTCTGGTCGCAAGTCTAAAAATGAGGATGGCAGTGCGGTACGGTACGTATTGATTTGTGCGTACCACGTACCTCGTTATGAAGGGCGTAATATACCACTGTATTGTGACTTTGCTGTGTACCAACGTACCTACTGCTAGTCATTGCCAAGGATAGGAAACGGAAAGGTGCGTATCAAGTTGTACGTACCTCGTTGTGAAGGGGTACGGGGTACCATACCTATTGTTGATATTTACTGCGTGTATTACCTGTAACCAATGTACCGAACAATATTGTTGCGTGCTACATGCTTGCGTTTTTTACTTTATGAAATTTGGCCGTGGAGCGTCTGATATTAACGCAAGTTTTGATAGTTATAATAGCGACAATGAAAGCGGCGATCACGCAGTAACACACTTATATCAAACAGGTAATCAACCAACATTTTAATTCCACTGCTTGTCTAACGCATGCTTGCATACTGTTTTGGTGCAATGTAAAATAGTCATCTTGCCGGCCGTATATGTTGTGCAGGGCTGGTGAAAAAAATGCCCGCGCAATGAAAACTGAAACACGGAAGGATGAGAATAAAAATCCGGCGTGGGCACGCAAGAGCAATATAGCGCAGGTACATGTTGTGCAAGTCTGGTGAAGAAAAAATGCCCGCGCAACTGGTAGAAGCGTGGAAATTTGAAAACCGAAGCACGGAAGGATGAGCATAAGAATCCGGCGTGGGCACACAAGAGCAATATAGCGCATATCTCGGATCATTGTGTTTTTAGTCATTTCCTGCATAACAGAGACCTGCCCACAGACGCTGGGATTTGCTCATATCCAGACATAGATAAAAGAATCAAGAGTTAACAGGATATTGATTGCATGGTCCATTCCTATTTATTTATTTATGTAATTTTTGCTTGAAGCGGCACATGCAAAACCAATCTCGTTGACACCAACCGGGTCGCCACAGTCTTACATTTAAGGAAGTTCATCCGACGCAAAGTGTTACAAATTACAACAACTGTGACTAACATTTTCAATCGAATTTGTAAAAGCCTCGAATCTTATTAATGCAAGTGGCGCTATTATCCAGCGGATTAAAAGCTCAGAATTTCTGAAGCAATAAAGTCAGTTGGACTGGAAAAATATTTACGTGGGGCTAGGTTTCGCAAAACTCTACAATTCGACGTATTTGGTAGTGTAAGTGTATGCGTGTGAACGTGAATCTTTGTTTATTTGACATACCAGTTGTCTGACCTATAGCTCCTCCTATTTGTCCAGCTTCGCTCTACGACGCAATGGCAAATGAAAACACATACCAAGCAGACTGCAAATTTATTTTTAGGCATACTTAAGATTTTCCTCGCCAAATGATATCCTCTTAAACATGGTTAACATGGCTTGACAAATATTTACCTGTTACAGGGGAATGTTTGTTTTAGAATAGCAAGTTGTTCTTGAATTGTTGTTTCAAATCCAACTTACTGAACACAGGTTGTTAAAACAAAATTGTTTAACTGTTTAACTCTGACATAACTCTAAGTGTAAAACTAAACCAATTTACACATCGGTGACACATCTAAATTTTCTGATGCTGGAATAGTTACTACCACATAGTCATACTGTGTAATTACTATATACGTGACTATTGGTCATATGTGTGACTGTCAATGTTATAAGAAAACAGATGGTGTGGATAAGGGCTGCTAGGCCTTTTGATGTCACTCACTTCAGGTAGTTTTTTTTGCCTATAAACAGAAAATTGGGATTTGAATCTTATGGGTTCGATAATGCACTTAGAACATTCCTACCTGTTACTTTTTCGTCTGTGGTCCATATCTGTGGACATTTTTCCAAAATAATACGTGATCTTTGGAGCAGTTCTGAATAGGAGACATTGCAATGTAGGAGAATTGGAAAATGTGGGACTAATCATGCGGTAAACTTTGAAATTGGATTCAGTGTGTGTGTAATGGCATTGTGATAAAAACCACATCTAAATCTGGTGCAATGTTTTTTGATTTGAAAGATTTAAAACAGTTTGATTCTCAAGTAAGTATGTCTATCCCTACAGCATTTTTTGTTGACATGGTGTCTAGTGCTCTGTTTTCACCAACAAGTTTGATGTTGTATTTTTTTCATGTTTTTAATGGCTCCCCTTCCATTCAGGGAACACACATTGTTTTTAATCGTTTTTCTCTTTCTTTCGTTTTGTCGGTCTAACGCCGGTTTGTTCCTCCCGCTTGATCAAGAAAAAGTCGTCCAAAATCTTAAGATTTGCACACGTGATAAATGGTTTTCTGAAGTTGTGCACTGTGGCTTTTGACCCTGGTTAGCACATCACCTATAAGTTTCCTATTTGGATAGTTGGTCCAATACATATAGTATTTGTCAGTATTTTGTGACTTTGTTTTGTATTAACGCATTTTTTACTAAGTTATTTAATTTGTTTACATGTCCTTTAGTTTAGTGAAATTCAAATCACAGATTGATAGGTTGCTTCTCAATGGTTTTTAGCCTAATCGGCCAACTAATTATCCTTACAGCCTAAAATATGTGTTGAAACGCTGACTGTTCTTCCCCAAACAAAAAGCCACGCGACACGAAGGGTGTGATTGACGAGTTTAAGACAAGCGGCGCAGCGCTTAGGAGTCGGTGTCAGACTTCTACTTAGGACAGACGCAGCAAAACCGTTTAACCGTAGTTCTCTTCAGTACAGTAGCATTTGGCCGTCAAAAGGCGAAAGGTTGATGTTTAATTTATTACGCATTATAATCATGCTTTAATAATCATAGCGTTTGTAATGGGTATGGTGATCATTTTGGTTACATTCTAAAAAGTGTTCTCAAAAAAGTTTTGCTCCTTATCCAACTGTTCACTCCCTTTTTATGGAATTATTATTTAGTTAGACAATTTTTTTGAATCTGGCACTTTTTTTGTAACATGACTCAACAAAAACGTTGTTCCATAAAGGTACAGTACTTTCTATGTGGCGCCGATAAGCATTTCGGTTTTCTACATACTTCGTCTCCTTTCACAGACTTTTAGCTTTAAAGTAGTCATATGGGTCCGTTTATACCAAATTGTGATCTGGAGGGCACAAAAACCTTTCTGATTATGAAATTGATGATGACACTACTTGTCCACTATTCTAAATTTGTTATGTCATAACAATAGGCTAGAAAACAACGTTTTAAGGTAACAACATCAAGCCTTTTTATTTCACTAAAAATGTCTGTTCTAACACCTTGTGTCCTGGCTGTGATGATGAACTCTTTCCAAGCTTTCGGCGTACTTTTATTATATGTGTTGGCGGATTGTTGACCGTATCGGATAAAAAAGGCTTTCTTCAAAATCAGACATGTTCAAGTACACATGATTTAGTTATAATAGCGACAATGAAAGGGGCGATCACGCAGTAACACACTTATATCAAATAGGTAATCAACCAACATTTTAATTCCACTGCTTGTCTAACGCATGCTTGCATACTGTTTTGGTGCAATGTAAAATAGTCATTTTGCCGGCCGTATGTGTTGTGCGGGGCTGGTGAAAAAAATGCCCGCGCAATGAAAACTGAAACACGGAAGGATGAGAATAAAAATCCCGCGTGGGCACACAAGAGCAATATAGCGCATATCTCGGATCATTGTGTTTTTAGTCATTTCCTGCATGACAGAGACCTGCCCACAGACGTTGGGGATCTGCTTATATCCAGACATAGATAAAAGAGGCAAGAGTTGACAGGATATTGATTACATGGTCCATGCATATTCCTATTTATTTATTTAATTTTTGCTTGAAGCGGCACATGCAAAACCAATCTCGTTGACACCAACAAGGGATATACCGTGGTCGCCACAGTCTTACATTTAAGATCATCCGACGCAAAATGTTTTTATTTCACTAAAAATGTCTGTTCTAACACCTTGTGTCCTGGCTGTGATGATAAACTCTTTCCAAGCTTTCGGCGTACTTTCATTATATGTGTTGGCAGATTATTGACCGTATCGGATAAAAAAGGCTTTCTCCAAAATCAGACATGTTCAAGTACACATGATTTATATTATCAATGGTTTCCTTGAAAATTTAGTATTTTTGTATCTGCGACTACCGAATTACCTGAACAACCAAGTCTGGTAAAGCAAGCGTAAAACTGAACAGAATAAACTGAACAGCAGCTAACACAACACGCAAAACCTTTTTTCACTTTTCATCAATCCCAACATTGGATCACTCGGTGTGCCTTGCATTGAAAGTGTTGTTTAATAATAACAGGAACTTGTGCTCTAAAGCGCAGGAGTTTCCTGTTTGTAAAAACCACGCATTTGCTTCGCGTTGTTAGGTAACTACTGTTCGGTTACCAATTACCACATAGTGCTTTATGCGTTCTAATTAGGCATAATTCACTAAAAATAAGGTGCTTGATCATTATATTCATGGAAGGCATTCAACGAAAATCGTTTTTGGTAAAGTTTAAGCTAAAATATCCCTTAAGATCTCGACCCCCAAATCGTAGGTGCGACCTAATTTGGCTCTGTTGAGAAACATGATGAAGAAAATATTCGTACGGCAACTGGGAATTAAAGTAGGCCTTGTTTGAAGTGTGATCAAATGAACAGTCCATCATGTGTTTATTTAACATGATAGAAAGGGGAAGGCAAAACTCAAGCGGCATGATTGTAGGTGCGTATACAGACTCGCACAAAAGGTCTAAAATTCAAACCTGTACGTTTTTCAGTCGATATAAATGTGACAAAACAAACAATTTAGTTATTATCTGATGGCATGTCCAAAAATATGTAACGTAGAAAAAAGCATTGATTTGTCAACAATATCGTGTAGTCGAGGGCTTATTTTTTGCGGGTCACATGCTAGCGCTTTGTTTTTAATGGTATCTTTAAAAGTATAATATTAGTTTATATTTAAGCTTTACTAAATGACCTTGACATTGTTCCTACAATCAAGTCTGGTAAAGCAAGTACCAAACTGCACAGAATCAGTTGAAGAGCGGCTAGCCCCACAAGCGCATACTTTTTCCACTTTTCACCCATCCTAACTTTATATCATAGGCTCAAGCCAGATGCTACTAGGCTTCTTTTGCGACTGGCCAAACATTGAATTTCCACCGCCCTCCAGTTGGTGAATGTTTGATTAAAAGCCTTTTGTGCGGCCATAAACTTGCGATTTCAAACAAAACGTATATTCAGTGTTTTCTCCCTGTTGGCGACGTTTTCGTCGTTCTTTACATTGCTTTACTCTATACAACTAGTGTGTGGCTGCGCTAAGGATTGCGGAAAGTATTGCAAGTGCATTAGCGAGAAACTGAGCAAATTGGCCAAGACCAACTACTCTTCTGGTAACGATAAAACTGCATTAATGACTCCAAGCTAACGTATTTATTCTTGGTTTGGAGTATTTTGAATTCAGGTAGAAGTTTTGTCAGGTATTATAGCAATATTAAAAAGGGCGATCATGCAGTACTGCACTTTTAAAAAAAATAGAAGCAATCAACCAACGTTTTAATTGCACAGCGTGCCGAACGCATGGTGGCATACCGTTTTGGTGCAATGTAAAATAAGCGTCTATGTTGTACAGGCCTGGTAAAGCCTAGATTGCAGTGAAAAAACAACCCACGCAACTGCCGGAGATAGAAGCGTTGAAATTCCATGCTGTTGCACAAGGAAGAGAATTGCATGAAACGTTTCTGGCGCGCTGACACTCTGTCTGACTCCAAACGTTCAAGTTCCAAGTTTAAATGCACAAATACACATACGATTTGACACAAAGTATTTGAAGTGCAGCACGACGCTTCCCCTTGTTGTGACTTCAGTTGTGTGTTTTGTTGTGGGCAACTATATATACCTGCTTTTTTGCACTTTTTTTTATCAGTGACCGTAGTTAGCACTATCGAAGTGTCTTATTAAAAGTGCGGTCACACAAACTCTCGTTTTTCGTAAAACAATGTTATTCGGTGGTGAACGCACCTCAGGATTTGACTAAAATCGTTCAGTTGACTTTTGGCGTCGCAACCGATTGTTGTATACCTGTGGGTTCACTTGGACGTACGGCTGTTAAAATATCCTATATATTCTCGCTCCGTAATGTACATTTCTCATCAAGATATGGTCGCTAAATTGTCGCTGCGCAGTTTTAGAGCGATGTGAAAAGTGCTCTTTGCATTTCGCCAAACATCAAAAGACCGTCAATGTTATGAATTCTCCTGCCACATTCCTTTTAACACAGTTGCTATGATATTAACCTAAAACCACAACAAATAAAGCTCAAAACGTACTTATCAGTATACAATTGTACGGCACAAGTTTACATAATCCAAACAACGCTTAAACTTTGCATAATAGGTTGCGTAGGAGTAATACCTTCTATGTTTGTTTATTTGTTGTTGGCTCAGGCTCACCTCCGTCGAAACTAGTCTACAAACCACAATTGTGGGCATGTAGCCTCTATTCGTGGTTCCTAGCCAGGAAGGAAATTCTTACCTTTAAATTTCTAACCTTTCAACTCCCAACATTACTTGATATCCCTTCTTGGCCAGTAGGGGATCGAATGAAAAGTTTCAAAAAAGTAAGAGGGAAATGCTTTAGGTGCTGCAAAAGTATATTTTTTAAGTTTTAATCGTGTTTATCAAATTGCCAACTTGGAAGTTAAGTGCGAAATAAGACTTTATGTTAGCTAGACATTCATGATAATCCAACTCGAATTGAAAACTTCAGTTTACAGAGAAAATTAAAGCTTTCTGTACTTTTCTGATTAAACCTAGTTGTAAATTTCTGATCAAACCCAGTTCGAAAATTGCATGGCTGGATAACTGTACATTAAATTTATTTGAATAAAAAGGACCACCATGGCGTCTCTGTAGTCCCAGAAATATTGCAGCGTGTTTGTGCCTTTTCCCCGCCTTCTTGTCTTGGTTGTGCCTGTCGCGCGCGTGTCGTTATTCTGTTATATCCTCACTCCTCGTTCTCTAAAACGTACCACAGACAATAGGGCACAATATTTACTGCTATTTTACCTTTTGGCATACCAAGGTGACAAAATTATACTATATCTACATATAGTGAGTTTGTTTGCTTGCGTACACTTTTACACAATAACAATCAAAATGTGCAGAATTGTTGGCTTCCATAATGTATAAAACAAAAAAGCCTACACTCGATTGGTTACGCTACGTGGGGTGTCGGTCGCTCCAGTGTTACTTTGGCTTTCGACATTCGTTTTTATGCATGACTTCATCAGGTGAATTGCGGCGGACGCCACACTTCCAAGAATCTGTAAATAAAAGTTTGCCCCCACATGTCCTCCGTTTAGGTCTTCAGCAGTAAAAGCGGTCATCGCAGCTACTGCAATGCCAGAGACCCCTACAAACAAAACCTCATATTTCTCGCTTTGTTGAATTTAGATTTGGCGAGGCCCTAAAATGTATAAAGCCCCCGAGGCCTTCTCTCTTTAAATTACGCCAGCTGGCACCTGAAAGTTTGGAAGTCTTTTATTGACACAAAAACATGTGATCTTTTGATAATTTTGATATGAGTGTAATAACAAATTGAATACAATACATTAGGTAGAAAAGGTTTATTCTTGAAGTTTTTGAGTCCCCCTGCTGTTTGTAACGTCTTATAAGCGATAGTTTATTTGGCTTAGTTCTACTTAAATCTGGCACTGGATATATGGCATTATGTTAACGACCTTAACCACGTGCACATGTGCATTTAACATGAAAGCGTTTGCTCACCTGCAGAGAAGTTGGATTTCGCCAACTTGCGAAGCTGTTTGCTGATCCATTTACATCCCTTTGCACACAACTCCTGACAGGGGCAAGTGTCCTGACAGAGCAATTGAATTGCAAAGAGAAAAGTAAAACACGATGATAATGTTGAAAGCAGAGCGAATCCAAATACACCGGCCATGCCTGAAAATAGGAAACAACATTTTTGGTCCATGATTCAAGCTTTGTACAGCCACGTGTAAAAAATGGTTGGGGGGAGCTTCTACTTCTATTTCCCATTATTTTGGATTTGAATGTTTTGAAAAAAAAGGCTATACTTTTATTAAATAAGGATAAAACCCCAAAATCAAAAATATGTTTCAAGCCTGTTCTAAGCTGGATCCCCTGTGCACTCTCATTAAACAGCATTAAAACGATTTTAGCACTTTGTAAACAGTTAAGCGATCGCAAATAGTTTTAACGGCGTTTTAAAGGCCGTCTAAGCTGAAATGTTATCAGTGACAAATCTCTATTGTATTTCATTTACACAATAACTATTTACAAAAATATTTCAATGGATTTGCGCCACCTCATACTGTGGACGCTTGACCATACGGAGTTTTTTCGAAATGAATTTGTTTTCAACTACTTTAAACGAAAAAAACAAGCGTGGTCGAAAATGCTACCTCCACATCGCTCGCGCGCCGGATATTAAAAACACTTTTCTGTAGACCTTTACAAGTGTTAAGCCTTATCAGTCAAATGAATGAATGTAGCCATGGTACTGCACAAATTTATGATCTTTACAAACGCGGAGACCGTTTTCAGCAATTATGCAATTATTATGCCCACCTTCCCTGTTGCTACCGTCAAAAATGCCATTGATAAAAGATTCGAAATATCCGATTCGGGCTTGGACTATCTGAGTTGCGTTTTCTACATCTTCTGGAAGGCCTTCCATAAACTCCTCTGCGTCGCCTCTAAAACATAAACATTGACCCCATAGACGAACAAAGTCTCCGATTTTCCACCCAGGCATGTGGTTCATAAGTTTATGTATTGTAACAGCGGTCGTTCAAAAACGGTTTATTAATTTATTTGTTACTGTGTTTAAACAATCACCAATACATTTGACAGACCTTCCTAAAACATACGTGTGGTGGAAGATCATTGGCCGTATCAACTAAGGCTATTTTCGCATCAGATATGTCAAAGTACATAAGATTTATGTTTTTCAATGTCATCTTTCAAAGTCTATTATTTGTATGTATTTAAACTTTTCCAAATACCTTGATATTGTTCCTACAATCAAGTCTGGTAAAGCAAGTGCCAAACTGCACAGAATCAGTTGAAGAGCGGCTAGCCCCACAAGCGCATACTTTTTCCACTTTTCGCCCATCCTAACCGTAAATCATAGGCTCAAGCCAGTTGCTACTAGGCTTCTTTTGCGACTGGCCAAACGTTCAAGTTTTTAACCGCCCTTCATTTGGTGGATATTTGACTAAAGCCTTGTGTGCGGCTTGTGTGGCCGCCCATAAACTTGCGATTTCAAACAAAACGTAAAATTCAGTGTTTGTTTACTATGATCTTAAAATGTCTGAGCACGTTTGAACTTGTTCACGCAAGTGCTCCATTGCGCTTTCACGTGGTAACCGTTGTTAAATACAAAAGCAGCTAGGTGTTGTCAAATCACATCCAGGTAACAACAATTTTCTTCACCTTTTACTGTCACGTGCACAAAATTTAAATCCATTGTTCCCGTACGGGAAATGTTTCTGTTTGCTAAGAAGCAAGGTAGGCAGTACGGTATCACGTACCTCGTTACGAAAGGCATAGCGTATCGCACTTTTTGATAATTTTTGCTACGTGCCGTACCGTACTGCCATCCATTGTCAAGGATATAAAACGGTACGTTACGTATTGAGTTGTGCATACCTTGCTAGAAAGCTAAGAGGTTACGCGTTTGCCATGTATAGGTTGTAAACTTGTTTATTATCAAGTTTTCGTATTTTTTTTTGAGAAAAAACGGTAATCCAGACCAACAGTGGAACTAAGTTAATTGCCGATACCTTTGCCGGCAAAAAATTATTATCATTGGTGATTTGCGATGAAACACGAACCATCATGCGAAATTAATAATTGTTAAACACATGTGTGTACATGGAGGGTGCGCTAATCACTTCCACCGTCTTGACGGGATCCGCCCTGTGTGTGTGTTTGGTCGTTTCCCTCGCAAAGTAAATTAATTTACGCACTCTAAAATCAACGTTTACAACTTTTCCCACCCCAGCTCAGTGCTATTGGAGTTTTATAGCCTCGTTAAGCAGCAACGGTTTATAGCGATGTGAGCAGGATATTTAAAAAAATGACACTTTTATTCGGAATTTGTACTCGTTCCAGCATCTGCAGACATTTTTTGTTGCAGTCAAGAGGATAGGCCAGATAAAAGATTAAAAAATTTCGACCACTTGACTAATTGCTAGTTCATTTTGCAGGGTAAAAGTAGTTACAAACACGCAGGCAGTCACATTACCCCGTGAAAACATTTTTAGAAGGGCTTAAACTGACAATTGTACTAACCCTGTTGTAGTTCTTTTCGTATACTCACACAGATAAGCAATTTGACTATTTATGATCATTGAAAATTCTTTAATCCTTTTTGTCAAAAATGTCGGAGGAAAAGTCCTTTTTGTCAAAGGAAAACGGAAAACATGTTCTTCTTGTTGTGTTGGCTTCGGGCCAGCTCGCCCTGTGCGTTCTGGCTCTTGCAATGCCGGACTTAATCATGGGAGAGATGACAAAGTAAAAATATTTTTAAAAGTTGGGTAGTGATATTGGATGTTGATGTTTTGAATGGTATTAACATTTAGAAAAAATGCAAGTTGCCGAAATAAGTGAAATGGCTGCTTGTTTTTTTTCACAAGCAAACGTGGTTTATCAACAAGTTTTACTATCTTGTGGTCTGCCATTACATATGGGACTAAAAATTGGCTATACCTTGTTGATCCATATTTAAGACCAAATGTGTTGATGGCCTAAAAGGATAATTATTTTTCCAGGCAAGATGCTGAGGAGTTTATGGAGAGCGTGCATGAAGCAGAAGACAATTACGTCACTAAACCGTCGTTGGTTTTTGCAAAAATCGGCTTTTTCGAAAGCTTCATTAACAAAACCTTAAATCCCTCTAACCGTGAAGGTGGGTACCCAATGATGTTTTTATACACAGACCGGTCTTTGCGCTACCTTCGGAAATACTAGTGGTTATTGTTTGTTTTTTTGTTCAACTATATCTGAATTTTGACTTCACCTCGGTGTCTAAAAAGGAGAAACACTTGTTTCCTTCGCTATGGCCTCTTTGCTCAACCTCCCCAGTTACGGCATCTATTGCTGATAATAACATATTCATGCACCCGAGCTACGGTTGTTGCAGGTGCCCATAATGTCTTTACGTCAGCACAACCGTTTTACTCTTGTCCATTTGTGAAAGCCCAGAGGCCAAACTTTAAGTATAAAGTCTGTGTTTTATCAATATGTTTCAGGAATGGTCGGAATTTTGGCTTTCTCCCTGTTGGCGACGTTTTCGTCGTTCTTTACATTGCTTTACTCTATACAAATAGTGTGTGGCTGCGCTAAGGATTGCGGAACGTATTGCAAGTGCATTAGCGAGAAACTGAGCAAATTGGCCAAGACCAACTACTCATCTGGTAACGTTAAAACAGTATTGAAGACTTTAAGCTAACGTATTTATTCTTGGTTTGGAGTATTTTGAATTCAGGCAGAAGCGATTGTGAATCATTTTACACACATAAGTTTGTTATTTGTCAGTTCTATAGTACTTTCAAACTTTGAATCGACGTTTTATGAAACAAAATGAGCCAATCAAGGAGGCAAGTTTATTTTACGTACTGACTTTTAAACCATTCATTTTAAACAAACCTAGATCAGTCCCTAGCTATCTCAAAAAACTGGAACCATTCAGAAGTTAAAGTTTCATTTTGTTGCAAAGGTGTATCTAGCGTTGCTGTTGCCGCTATGACTGGATTTTCGGTTTCTGATTTAGAAGGAGGAAATCTGGGTACCAACTTCTACCTTCAAGTAGCTGGTGGCCTTTTTTCGTTTATTATTCAGTTCCTTAAGACCTGGATTGAAAAATCCAAGACAAACTGCAATCCAAGCGAAGGACCTCGTGGCAACGACGAAGGAGTCAGCAATAATGCAATGGAAGAAAGCCAAACTCAAACGCAGGATAATCAAGTGTAGCTGGCTAGAAATTTAAAACCCAGTTTAAAGATTTAATGATGGTGCCTTTTTGTCATTTCTGTTGTTTCGTTCGTTTCCACTTAAGTCGCTGACTCAGCGAAAATTGTCAGCTGAAGCAAAAATTAGCCCCACACTGTGAGGATGAAGTTTGCACAGTCCTGTTTTGTAGCGATCGAAGTCCAGTTTCATATGTGAGTGCTTGATAAAAAAATTAATTCACAGCCTAAAAAATGTATGTTTTCGTGAAAGTAGTTGATGCACTTAGTTGAAAGACGCCTGCGCTGTTTGGCATAACTTTGCAAATAAGTTTTATGCTGTTCAAACAAGAAAGTAATTTGTATCATTCTATGGTGCTTTGGCGACAGAATAAAAACTAACTTATCATTTTGCTTGTATGCAGTTAAATTGTAAGCAATCTAAAAAGCAGATAACACGCCCTTTTACAACAAGGTTACTGGGGTTAATATCGGTTTTTGTTGTCATGTTTACTTCAGTAACAGGGGTGGCACTGCTACAGTCTAGTTAACCCAAAAGTCATCAACATTAAAAATTAAACTTAGCCTTAAAAGCTTTTCCAAATGAAGCTACAATAAAGTAGCCGGCATAAAGGACATTTTGTCTAGGATAATTGTTATATTATTTTCAGAGGCCGTGGAAGTAGACTGGGTATCGCAAGTGCATATTCAATCAGTGTTGACTTTTTGAGCGTAAAACAAGCGTTTATTGTTTTTATTGCCTTCTTTACTGCTAATGTTTTTTTATCGCTCGTAAATTGTATCGTGTGCTTGGTAAAAGACAAGAAACTTAAGAGTAGTTAAGAAGTTTTTGAGATTTACGGCATCTTGAGGCCACGCTAAAGGTTTTTGTTACCCCCTCACCCTTTCTAGCTGTAAAGGTTACAAAGATCGAGGATTGTATTGTAACAAGAGTTTATTGCTTCGTTTGATAATTTGCATAGAACAGCAGAAGAGTTTTTCAAAACGTATGGAGCAAAGTGTGATCTGATTACTGCAGTTAGTTGTAATAAAAAGGATAATTAATTTACACGCGTTTGTGCAAGTGTGAGAATACACTTACCAAAGGACTTGTCCAAATGCTCACATTTAGGCCATTTGTGTTGTTTTTACACTATCCAGAGTACAATTAGGTTTAAAATTGTTCAGAGAATCTTTTGTTTTGTGAGCTGCAGACAGACAGTCTCTGTTTTAACTCGTAAAAACTGTTTTGTTGCATATTATCTAAAATAACAGTAGTCATCAAACGACGTCATGGCATCGCCTACCGGGATTGATAAGACCAACAAAACAGACCTGGAAGACCAACGACCAAAAGAAAACAAACGGCATCGATCACTCAAAATTATTCTGTTTGTGATGGCAACAGCTCAACTTGCCTTTTGCTCCGTAGCCCTAATAATTCCAGATTTAATTGTTGGAAACATGCCCAAGTAATGTTTGCCGCATAGTAAAGCACTGTATACCATTGTAAACTTAAGCAAAAGAGGTGTAACTAAAGTTCGAGCTAAAATTAGTAGGAAAGATGCTCCAGAATCTTTTAGGCTTTGTTTAAATATTCTGTAAAAGGAAAAAACAGGCATAAAATATTTATTCGAAAACCTAATACGTTTTTTTCAAAACCTGCTGGGGTTTTATGACGTGGTAGGGAATTCTTTTTTGTGCGCAAGTGGTATGATGGTAACGGACATTAAGCTTATGGATTATTATACAAGTATAAGGAAAGAATTTAAAAAGGAATCAATATGTTGAATTTTATCAATAATATCAAGTTGAAATCAGGAGTGCTGTAGTTCCACCGTGCTCATACGCGAGCCGCCAGTGCTTTTGTTAAAACCGATTTGCGCTGTAATTGTTACCGCCACACTCGTGACACAAAGTCCAAACTATAATTTGTGTCGTTTCCTACCACAGGAAAGACGCGGAAGATTTCATGGAGAGTTTACATGATGATGATGATGATGACAACGAAAGTTTTGTTCCAGCTAAGATTGGATATTTTGAAAGCTATATCAACCGCACCCTGGATGGCTCTAGCAAAGAAGGTTAATGAAATAAAACCATTTTTTAAAGGTCTGTGGTTAAAGGTTCGAACACGCACACAACTGCCGTTTTGAAAGAGACATTGAATTTAGTCAACGTAGCTTAAACACAAAAAGATAGACAAAACAAGAAGTATTAATCATTATATCCTCAATATCCAAGCGAACTCAATCAGTTTGGTGGCACTTCCCTGGTCAATGCCCAACGTATACAACGTACAGATCGATAATGTATTTCGTAAATGACTAGTTCCTTAATAAAGATCTTCGTTCAATATCCGCAGCTGATGTTCTGTGTTTTCGTCGCAGGCATGGTCAGCATTTTTGCTTTTTCTTTGCTGTCGACGGTTTCTTCTCTCATCACTGTGCTGTACGCGGTACAAGTGATGTGCCACTGTTGTGACGGGTGTGATAAGAAGTGTGTTAATTGTTGCGACCATTTAGCCAAATTTCTCGGCAAATTGGCAAAGGCAAATTTTTCCTCCGGTAAATTGTTTGCTTTCTGTTTTTTAGCATTTTTTTCCATCCATTTGTCATGTAATAAGTTTTCAGAGGCGAGAAACCTAAAAACTTGCACCAATATTACCTTATTTCACCTGGGCAAATAGCAATAGTTTCCTTGACAAACAAGGATTAACCACATAAGCCAAAGGTGAACAAAACCGGTTTTAATCGGTTTTCTACGTTGCCACAGTTTAATGTATTTTTAAGGGCTTTTGAGCCTTAAGGAACATACTGTTCAGGAGCGTCGATGATATGCGCTTCGTTGTTTGTAGTTCAAAGACGTTAATTACACTTTACTCAGTAAAGCGAGACTTTTATGGTTTTATGATACCAGCCTACGAATCAGCTTTTGTCCGATTCAAACGGTATGTTACTAACAGTTGAAAAAATCTGACTGCACCTATTTAACAGAACATTTGAGCCTTCTTGCTTGGGCTTTGTAATTATGTCTACTAGATCGTAGAAAATGTTTGTTGTATTTGTAGGAGTTTCCAGTATTGCTGTAGCTGGCATGACTGGTTTCTCGCTCCCTGACTTGGAAGGCGGCACACTTGGCCCGAACTTTTATCTACAGATAGTCGCCGGGGGTTTTTCTGCTCTCATACAATATTTAAAGATCCGCGTCAAAAAAACGAAGGGAGGTGGAAACGACGCTGACGATAAGAAAAACCAAGAGGATAAACCTTTGACTTCAACTGCTCAGGAGTTAGAAACTCGATCCAAAACACCAGGCACGGTAGACAACGCAGCAAGTGTTGCAAGCACAAGCAGACAAGGATCCAACAATGGTGCCTACAATGCAACTGCAGATGACCAAGCAGACGATCAGGTCACAAATAGATACGTCGCGGAAGAAAGTAATGGTGGTCATACGAACGATCAGGACACAGGAAGTCTCACCACTTCAAACCTGAGGTTTTCAGTTGATTCACTGAACGAACCGAACACAGCGCCGCCATTATCTGCTCAAGAACCACGAGTAAGCCAGGAAGAGATTTCTGCAAACGAGCGAGACACATCCCAACCATCGCAAAAGGTGAATGTGGAAGTGTATCAAAGCCAACACGAATCCGAATCTGATGTTACTTCGACCGCATAAAGTTATCAATTGCAAAAACTCCGTGATGAAATTAGTCGTTCAATTTTTACATCTTGCTTCGAAGTCCAAAATTAGAATGTATGAGAAAGTAAACATATAAATAAGTAGTATGCAATTGTATTTATTAGCATAGAAGCAGAAAAATGTTACGATACAATACGACTGGCACCAAATGTGTTTGCCCACGATTCGCTATAGAACCAATATGTTGCGGAATGACTAATGCGCAAACAACTACCATATATATATATATGCTTATATGTCGCACTACAAAAGACAATGCGCTGATAACTCTGCAGCAATCCAAGTGCCTTTTTTGAAAACGTTTTTTGAAAACTGTTTTGCTACAAGAATTGTTTCGCAAGTCGAGGTTAGGGTTGGTGTCTGGCACTATTTAACTTCACCGAGCGGAACAAATTCAGCCGGGGGTTTACGCACGTTCTCTTATTGTCTCTGCTGGGGATTTTCCCTCTTCCCCTTATTGCTTTATCAGGCTTTTTTTATTTTACCATATATGCCCTGAGAAAAAAATAACCTAATATATTTTATGATTTGTCATTTGCACCGCAATCCTGGTTCGCTGGGTTTGTCGGTAAGTCTCGACATATTTTGGCGTTTTGTTTTTGGCCGGAGAAAGTTTTTGGCCGAAATTCTCCAACATAAACCTTTGTAAAAGTAGTAAACTTTAGACATAATGATATCTTGGTGGTGCAACTGTTCATCTTTAGGGAGAAATTCCCTGAAAAGCAATATATCACCGAAGAGAATTCTCTCTTTCCCAAAAAAACTAGTATTTGAAAGGTAATTTATTTCATTGCAGTACAAAAGTGTTTTAGTTGGCAATTGTTTTAGTTTTGGCGCCAAGCTGTTACTGTGCCAACCATAAAGATCACATCTCAATGTGTAAATTTGATTTGGCCAAATGCTGGTGGTCATCGACCGGGTAATAGATCATATCATACACAAAAGTACGTTAACAAGGGTTACATTCAAAAAGCGAATAAATCTCGTATGAAATCGATTGATTTCGTCGCAACACGCATGTCATGTTAGATTAGACACATCGTGGGCAACGTTGGCAGTACGGCACAGGACGTAGTAAGTTGTATGTACCACATAGCCCGTTACGAAGTGCGTAACGTATAACTGTATCGTACAGAACCAATGTATCGGATGATTTTTGCCGCGCACCGTTCCGTTCATTCTTGGGGTGCGGTTTCACGGTATTTAATTACTTTCGATACAATAGGGGGCAGACACGAGCCTCATTGATAACGCCAACTGAAGAGTGGCAATAACAACACCACGTGAAACGTTTTTTTCAAACGCTGATTTGAAAGGTTGTGTGTACCGTCGTGCTGAAGAAAAACTATGAGGCTCTGGCGAATGCCACAATGCGTTATTGACCAAGTACAATTTGGACAAGTTAGATTGTAACCAATGCTGTAATCTAAATCGAATTTACGGTTGCGCAGTTGTTATACTCAGTAAAATATAGTTTGCTTTGATTTAGTGAAGTTGTTTTTATAACTATAATTTGTTGTATACTTACGGATTACATTTTGTCACCCAGAAGTAGCAACAAATCCACATCAAATGTCAACGATTTATGTGACTACATCTGTATAATTGCTGTATCGAAGGTGACCGGAAACAAAGAAAGTGATATTCCATTTTTTCTTTATATTTACTAGGTTACTTAGATCTTCATGAAAAATCTTGATTTGAAAATTTTTGATTATGTCATTGTGGAAAACAATAAAGAAGAAGAGAGCGAAAATTTTTTTGGTAGTGCTGGCTGCAGCCCAACTTAGCCTGTGCATCCTGGCCCTTATATTGCCAGATTTAATCGTGGGCAAAATTTCAAGGTAACGGTATTTTAACTGCATGGATCTGTTGGTGTTTAAAAGATGCTTGTTTTTTGTAAAATTCGAACGTTGCCGAAATAGATGAGATGATTGTGTGTGTTACCAAATATGTTGGCAATGACCTTGGTAACAACTGGTATAAGCTGTGCAGGGTTGGCCTAGCATGTGCTGTGCAACCACTTTTATCGTGTAAATTGACCAAATTGCTTTTTTCCACCTGCTAAAAGTCTTACTCAAAGCATAAACAGGGTCTGAAGCTGATTGTGTTTCCAGGGAAGATGCGGAGGATTTTTTGGAGGGCGTACATGACGAACTAGACAACTTCGTCACCAAACCGTCGTTGGTTAATGCGAATATTGGCTTTTTCGAAAGCTTTATCAACAAAACATTAAATAGATCCAATAGAGAAGGTGGGTGATCTGCATCATCTGCAGGCACTTTTTTGCTTGTATAACAAGTTTTTGAAATCTCAACTAATAAAGTTGTGTTTTACTGAACAAACGATTCGTCCACCAGCGTATAACCTCACAAAAAGTGCACAAAAAGTACCGGCGTTTCTGATATATCCGCTTGTTCTCCTTGACACTTTGCATCAGTTGGTAATTTTAAAGACCGTTTTCTTTTTTATTATCGTGAGTTATGTTAATAAACTGTCAAATAAACTGCGCCGCAGTGCAAGCAATCCCTTTCAGCGTGAGGTTGAAGTAGTTAACTTTTGTTCGTTAGTCGTGCACTGCAAAGTAAAATCGCTTACAAAAGTAGCAAAAAAGCCAAATGAAGTGATCTCACTTAACGACCGTTGGTAACATCTAGCTGCACTGAGATGCCGTTTGCAAGGCTCAGGGGTGCCCCGTCCAATTTTCTAGAATTTTTTTTATTAAATTTAGTATTACCTGGTATGACAATGAATAGTGTTTGCAAAATATACTAACTTTTTTGATGTATATACCTAAAAATAAGATGCAGATGGCAGCTTTTTTCATATGATTATTCATATAATTGCCATGTAAAGGCGCTAAGTCTCAGCGAAAGCGTGCTGCAAAACAAAAATGGTTGGGAACCACTACTTTAAGGTGTCAAGCCTGCACTGCCTTTGGGGTAACACTTCCTTTAGCCTAATAATTAAGTCTCTGAGCCTATTCAGAGTCCATCTTCAATCATTTTGTTTTAGGAATGGTCGGAATTTTTGCCTTTTCGCTGTTGGCGACGTTGTCATCATGTTTTACGTTGGTCTACTCCATACAAATGCTGTTTGGCTGCGCTGAGAACTGCACAAAGTGTTGCACGTACATAAGCAAGAAACTGCAGAAAATAGCCAAAACCAACTACTCATCTGGTAACTTGATAGCAATTTGTATGGGCGAAAGGTGAAGTTTGCAAAATGTCTATTCTAAAACATTTAGTTTGAATCACTTTGCACCCAACGTTGTGAAAAGATGTACCGGTCAAGAAGTATCTCTATTTTGCAAAAAGAACTTTACATGCCTTTAATTTTTGAACAACTACAGATTAGTTTTCCAAAAATGTCTAACCAACAAATATGAGGAAGTTTAGATATTAAATAATGTTTTTCCTTGATTCGAAGGTGTATCGAGCGTTGCTGTTGCCGCCATGACCGGTTTTTCTGTTGCTGATTTACAAGGAGGAAATCTGGGTACCAACTTCTACCTTCAAATAGTTGGTGGCCTCTTTTCTGGTGCTATTCACATGGCTAAGACTGGGGTTAAAGCAAATGTTGAGCGGAACGCGGGCGAGCAAGCACGTGGAACTGCTGAAATGAATGAACGTCAACGTAGAGTATAACTGACTGGACATCTTAGGCCTTGTATCCCCAGAACACATTTTAGAGATGTAATATCAATGCTAGTGTCTTGTTGTCATTTTAGTGTTTCGTAAGCCCTTAACCTTTGGCGAATTGTCAATTAAGGCATTTCTAATTTTAAGTAAGTTGTTGGGTTGAATTTTGCAAAAAGCTGCATAAAATCCCGTTTTGGGAGCATATAAAATATACAGGATCGCTTGGACCGCCTATTTTATTGCTCAAAAGCGCCACCAAGCGCTCCAGGCTCTCCAAGCGGTCCAAGCGATGCAAGCGATTCTGTATATTTTAGATGCACAGCCCTTTTGTGTTTGCGCTTGAGGTAGTTTGAAATTGCACATTACACCGCATTTTGTAAATACTAGACTGCTGATGTCAAAATAATTTTATTGAAATACGCTATATCTGGTGACTTTTAGTTGAAAACGCGCGTAATGTTTGGTTTTTGTGTTAAATGTATTTCATGCTGTTTAAAAAGGAGTAAGTTGGTTTACCTAGAGAGGCGTTTGACGACTTAATTAAAACAAATTGTATCATTTTACTATGCAGATAAACAGCCAAGAAATCTGTAAAAAAGAATAATTTTGATTGACAGGTGTGAGTTTGGTTGACAGGTGTGCGTTTGATTGACAGGTGTGAGTTTGATTGACAGGTGGGAATTTGATTGACAGTTCAAAGGTTGATTGACAGGTGTGAGTTTGATTGGCAGGTCAAAGTTTGATTGAGTTTGATTGACAGGTCAAAGTTTTGTCAATCAAATGCACAAACTGTCAATCAAATGCACACCTGTCAATCAAACTTTGAACTGTCAATCAAACTCACATCTGTCAATCAAACTCACATCTGTCAATCAAACACACCACCTGTCAATCAAATGCACAAACTGTCAATCAAACTTTGAACTGTCAATCAAACCTACCACTTGTCAATCAAACTCACAGCTGTCAATCAAACTCATACCTGTCAATCAAATGCACAAACTGTCAATCAAATGCACACCTGTCAATCAAACTTTGAACTGTCAATCAAACACACCACTTGTCAATCAAACTCACAGCTGTCAATCAAACACACCACCTGTCAATCAAACACACCACCTGTAAATCAAAGGCACAAACTGTCAATCAAATGCACCACCTGTCAATCAAAGGCACACCTGTCAATCAAACTCACAGCTGTCAATCAAACACACCACTTGTCAATCAAATGCAAAACCTGACAATCAAATGCACAACCTGTCAATCAAATGTACACCTGTCAATCAAACTTTGAACTGTCAATCAAACTCACATCTGTCAATCAAACACACCACCTGTCAATCAAATGCACATCTGTCAATCAAACTTTGAACTGTCAATCAAACACACCACTTGTCAATCAAACTCACAGCTGTCAATCAAACTCATACCTGTCAATCAAAGGCACAAACTGTCAATCAAATGCACACCTGTCAATCAAACTTTGAACTGTCAATCAAACACACCACTTGTCAATCAAACTCATAGCTGTCAATCAAACTCATACCTGTCAATCAAACACATCACCTGTCAATCAAACGCACACCTGTCAATCAAACTTTGACCTGTCAATCAAACTCACATCTGTCAATCAAATGCACCACCTGTCAATCATACTCACACCTGTCAATCAAACATTTAACTGTCGATTAAACATTAACCTGTAAATCAAACGCACACCTGTCAATCAAACTCACACCTATCAATAAAACACGCCACCTGTCAATCAAAAATTGACCTGTCAATCAAACACACACCTGTCAATTTAACGCACACCTGTCAATCAAACTCACACCAGTCAATCAAACATTGAACTGTCAATTAAACAGCACACCAAAAACTTTACGCTGACGCAATATACTTTTGTTATTAAGCAAATAATTCTAAAACTTTGCACAACTTTGAAAATTGTGAAAGCTCTTCAAACGCGTCTAATTTATTAAACAACCGTAGATTAATTACTCTATTAAAATTAAATCACAAAAACGTTTAGAACTAGGCTTCTTGGACCCATTTTAAGGATGTATTATCAATGCTGGCGTATTACGGTCATTTATTGTGTTTGTTAATCTCCTAACCCATGGCAAATTCTCAATTGAAGTTTCCTATTTAATCCCACGTTGAATTTGGCAAATACCCGTTTTGTGACCGTATAAATTCCCGTTCATATATTTTGGGTCTCGGATAGTTTTTTGTTCAAAAAGAAGTATCAGCAAAACATAAGCATCTCACCAAATGGAGTAGATCAGGTGTTATTCATAGTCCACCCCTACTTCCGACTTACATTTATCTGAAGCCCGCTGTACTCAACAAAGGCTAACAAAATTAAATCTTGCTTTACATCAAAACATGAGCACTGACGTAAAGAACTTTGCTCTCGAAGCAAATACGCATTACCGTTGGACAACACGCAATACAGAATGCCAGGTGTGACGCAAACTGTTCCATCCAATCCCACGCAAAGGTCTATAGACGTATGGTTTGTGGCCTATCATGTAACTTGAATCCATGGGGACGTTTGCATGATATGAGATAGTGTAATCAGCGTTTAATTCCATCCTGGAAATGGTTGGGTGTGCATGGTAATTGATTTGTATTTGACACGACACTTTACATGTACAAATGTGTTATGAGTAATGAACGTGTGCATAACGCATAGTGGACACTAAATATTATTGTTAAAATTTTGTTGCTTGGTTGGCTTGATTACCCTTTTTTCAGCCAAAAGCAGAACGACAAAATGTGTTTTTATAGTTTGCTTAATAATGTGTTTAATTTTAATGGTACACAATCAAATTGTTTGCCAACAGTATCCGAGAAACTAATTTTCAAGGTCACATTTATAATAATAATTATACTTACGCACCAAGCGCCGTATTTGAGTTTCAGCGAACCTATTAGTTTCAGAGAAAGCATAACCTAAAATACTTAAAAAACTTAAAGGTTGCTGGTTTTTACCCCCTAGCCACGTTACCCGCAAACAACAAATAAACAAAGAGCATCAGCAGTTAGCAAGATTAAAAATCGTAAAGGATCAGTAAGGCATTGGTGCTGTTAAAAATTTAAAACCATGTCTCACACTCATGATTAACACTTACATATGATGTTTCGTATGTAATGACGCAAAAATAAACCGCCAACGTAAGACAAAAAGAGTTGAGCCACATGGGCACGTCATGCAAGTCGGGAGCGAGGCGGTTTCGAATGCGAAGGTGGTTTGACGCAACTGGTCAGGTAGGAGGACATGGCTTTATAAACCGAACCTAATTCTAACCGTTACATTGAAATACGGAAGTGGTGCAGTAATAGTAGTAAGCAGAAATAGTTAAGTTTTCAAACGCCTGCATGCACTGTTAAACTTGGAGTTAAAGTATCTCGCACACTTGTAATCGCATTTTTGTTGCGGTGATGATAAGAATTAGGAAAATAAAGTATTTTAAAAATTGGAAACTTTGCCTTTTAGCTCAAAAATTTAATGATTGGTGAAGAAAACCGTTCGAAATAGTAAGGTATTTGTTTGAAATCCGGGGTTTACCATTAAAATACTTTTGGTTTCTACTTTCAGCCATCTTACGGAATATCCAAGTTTATAACTATTTTTGTTTCTTTACCGATAATGGCTGATAACCGTCCAATCGCAAATGAAAAACAACCTTTAATTGGCAATCTTGCAGTCAACTTTAACCCAGAAGATAACCAAGTTGATAACGCAGAAGTCAGTGTTGAATTTGCCGAAGGAGACAATGTTGACCGGGCAGCAGACCAAGTTAATATTGCTCAACGGCGTGCTCATAACCCAAACACCTTGTGGTCTATTTTAGTTCTGGTCCTATCCGTGATTCAATTGGTCCTGTGTCTTTTGGCAATTTTGTTGCCACATGTGGTTGTTGGTGAGATGACCATGTAAGTTTCGTTTAATATCTTTCTGCACAAAGTTGGCTGTAGCAAAAAAACGCTGTTAGTTTCATTTCATTTTTAACCCAATAGCAGGCCCACCGATTGTTTTTTATACCAAACTCGCCTTGTTTCAGAGGTGATGCACAAAGTTTCATGAACTTCCAACCCAAATCCGAAGTTGTCAATGCTTCCCACATTGTTAAAGCCAATATCGGCGTTTTTAGGAGTTTCTACAATGAAACTTTGGCTCACGATTACAGGGAAGGTAAGGAAGGTCACATGTAGTACGTTTGGATACGAATAAACCCGTTTTTGCGGAAGAGGAGGGTGGGAATGGTGTTAGGTAAACGATTTTCGACTTGTTAAACTGTATATAACACAGGTTTGTTATATATTCCACGGAAAAAAGTGTTGTTTTGTTTGGTCCTATTTATTTGATATAATGTGTACATACTTGCAAACAGGTATGGGTGGCATTTTCGGCTTCTCCATGCTTGCGGCGATCTCCTCGGTAGAAACAATCTTCTATTCAATCCGGATACTCAGCAAAAGCTATGTACCCGCATGGATTGAGATAATACTATATGCACTGTCAGCGTCAAACGCCTCATCTGGTACGTTATACCACAGTATATTAAAAGTTTGGGTGTTTTAATCGTGGCCAACCACTGCTTTTTAAAAAAAAACATAAACAATTTCACCTTCCCAAGTGTGCTGTAGTAATATCCGCCAACGATTGTAACATTCTAATAATATCACTAAAAACCAGATTTAAGGCATTCTACAAAGCTAGCTAAGTTTAGATAATACTTGCTTGTGATAAGAGGTAAATAACATCGAGCCTGGGGTTAAATTTGAATTTACAAAAGCAGCCTATATGGGTCTGACATTTTACAAATTGGGATACACTATACATAATTAATCAGTGGCTGTACTTAGTTTTATGTGTTTTAGGTTCGTCTGGCGCTGTTGCGTTTATTTTATCCATGCACACAATCGGGGATCTAGAAGGAGGAACCATCGGCATTTGCGTCATGTTTCACGCACTTGTCTTTCTCCTGTCCTGGCTCATCAACGGATTTAAACGGAAGATAAATGAAAGCTAGAGCTTATTTTTCGTGTCAACAATTTATTTTTCTAGAAATCCTAATGTTGGAATTTATGTTGGAAGTTTCGAATACTTAAAAAATATCCTAATTTCTGAGCCTTTTCGTGCACATATTTTAGGTCTAACTAAATAACTATAGATTTTTACACATTTCCCGGTTAAATCATTCATGCATTTTCACAAATAGCACAAATTCTGGTTCCTTTTTAGAACGAATGTTTAATGTTTAAATACAATTTGAAACTGTAACCTTTTACCAAATGTTTTTTCACCTTTGTTTTAAATGGCGATTATATTGTATTGCTGCGTCAAGTAAATTCGTGCGCGTATTTGACATTTTTTTGCGCTTCCTCATGTAGTAAAATTACTCGCTTCCAAATAATTACATCAGCATTTTTTTCCTGTTGTATATGTTGTATATATTTTTAGCACTGCACATTGTACACAGAAAATAAATTGATTACAAACTTGCCTGATGAACTTTTAACAACTTTTAAAACAGATCGTCACCAGAAAGGGTGAAAAGGTTCTTTAGTTTAGGGGCGGTGAAAAGGCAGGTACATCAAAAAAAAAACGGACAGTGTTTGAAATTGAATTAAGGTCATAAAACGAGACCAGGGTTGTCTGAGCCTTGTATAACCCGATCAAAGCTCCTATAATCTTAATCTGAACATGACCAAGATTTGGCATCTTTTTAACATTTGAATCTCCGCAAACACAGTTTCATAATTTAGCCTATATGATTACTATCAGGGTTCTAGTGTATTAGGTTGTTACTTTGTTATGGTCATTAAAAAAGAATATTTAAAATCACGTTCTAATTTGATTGCAGTTCAATTAATCCAAAACAGATATGCCATACCTCCCGCGGGGGCGTAGAAGTACCAGGTTGGTATCTGGCGCGGTTTGACCCCAACCACCGGATAGAGGCCAAAGGTTCTTACTTTGTTTTTACAACTGAACATGAACTGTTTATGATACAAAAGCATATTGATGAAAAAAGTAACTTTTAAAGTTTGATTATTGCGTTTTTAGGAAACGATTTTGAACATATTTTTGTCTTATGATGGTATTATACCTTGCATTCGCTCAAACACGTTTTTCGACACAAACAAATCCGATGATTTAGCTCATGTCGCCCTATAAGTTTAGTCGCTGGCAGTTCTTGCCAAACAGGGCATTTTTAGGGCATTAAAAACAAAAATAGAAATCCACATGAAAACCAGCAGAAGCCAAAACAATCAAACACAACGTCCAAAGATTAACATTTATCCGATCAGCGAAACCTCTTCCGTTTGCGTCAACGTTGCATTCATTTCTTACACTTCCAGCGTGGTATGACCGGCTAGATCCACTTCGGAAGGAGTCATCCACGTTTAGTTGTGTGCTGACTGTTTCGCTTCCTATGCCTTGCGTTTTTAACCCCTGAAGCCAAAGTGCTGGTCGTGGCAATTCCCAACTTGTCGGAATTTCGCCTCGGTGGAAGTTTCCAACGCTCTGTGGGTATTTCACGTTTTGTTGCCATTGTTGGTGGTGGTAATGCTGATGTCGTTGTTGTTGGAATTGCTATGGTATTTGCAAGACTCGGTGATATTGTCACTAGCTCTGTGATTGCAGGTAGTGATATGGGGGTTGTAATTTTTGTCGTGGATGTTGTGGTTGTTGCTGGCGCTGTCGTGGATGTTGTTGTTGTTGGTATCGGAACAGTGTTGCAAAGACTTGAGGGGCAACATTTGGTCTTGCACAATCTACAGACAAAACAAACCTAATTTTAAAGCTGATAATTTAATGATTTCATGCAAAACAAGAATGCCGGACCGTCGAATAATTGTTAAAAACGCAGAAAACAAAACAAACTTGTTTCGTAATGGTTTCAAACACAAAGTTTTAGGGAAGTTCACTGATAAGTTACTTCGTTAAATAGGCTTAGGTTTCGCGCCATTTCCCTCTTAATTTTCATTGGGGTAATCGCGCGAACCTTCCAAATCCGTATTATACAAACTTTTAAATTTCACCAGTTTTTTTCTTCGCGAAAATTGTCGCTGCGATATAGTATTGTATTGTATTAAATTTCTTTTCTGTCCATGAAATCGTAATCATTAAGATAAAACATTTCATCAACGGCATAGAAACAGAAAACGGCTGCAAAAAACGCGAGGTGAGAAATCGAAAACGTTTGACTTGTCCGACACTCCTTTCCGGAGGCATACGTTGGTAAGGAACGTGATTGTTATCCAGCGCGATTGAAACGCACAGTTACAGTGGATGCAAGAAGAAGATTGACTCGGCTGAAATCAGGTTTGTTTTTTCACACCAGACAGTGGATCAGGTGTTATTCATAAAGTACCTCTATGTCCAACATTTATCTGAAGCCTGCTTTACTATAAAACCAAACGTGAAAAATTGCAACATTTCTTTAGATCAAATGGCGAGCACTGACGCATAGACCTCTGCCTTCGAAGCAAACACGCAATAACGTAGATCAATGCACAACACGGCGCGTGTGCAACGCATGCTGGTCGATGCAATCCCACACAAAAGCCTATGAAGCTTTGGCTTAGGTAGGTGTATGGCCTTACTGTTGCACAACTTTCATCTATCTCATTCCATCACAATGAAGGCGATTCATGTGTAACTACGTGCGTTTGCATGACAGGCGTTGGCAAATATTATTGCTGTCACATCTATTGTGATCCGTTTATGTGCCTCTCTAACCCACCTTCGTTAGTCGTAGCATACAAGTAACCGATTGCACCAGATCCGGGGAGGGTCATCTTGCGCAGTGTGATGCAATCAGCTATAAATTCCATCCTGTAAATAGTTGGGTGCGGATGGTAATGGATTTGTCGTGTGACACGTTTCGGCAACTTTCAAATTTTACAAAATACATATATCATTAAGATCCACAGCCAATGTTTTCTTATTATACAGCACAGGAAGTTCCTGTAAGCGTGGTAAGGGCATTGGAAGCCCAAATACGGTTAAAACATTTGAGCAAATGTTGATCAAACTCATTGATCGTTAGTTTTAATTAATTTAGCAACGCACATTAGAACAACATAAAAGAACAGTAAACAAGATAGTCAAATCACACGTAGGGCACTGGTAAAAAATTATGAAGCCATCCATCACACGCTGAATTAACAACTACATATGTATTGTGTGTTGTGGCGTAAAAAATGGTCCCTCAGCTACTAGACAACAAGCATTTGCCCATATGAGCACGTCATGCAAGTCACGGTTTCGAATGCGGGGGCAGTTATGATGCAAATGTCGCGTTGGGCAGGAGAACAGGTACATATAAACCCGGGACTAAACCTATTACTGTTGTATTTGATTGGAGATTGAAACTGAAAAGTATTGAGCACAGTTTAACTTTTTGCTTTCAGTCAATTTGCAGATAATCACCGTTATGGCTTTGTTTCAATATATGTTGAGTTTTTTGCCCGGAGGGGAAAATTACGCCCAATTTGGAGATCAACCTGAAAATGCAAATGACCCTGATGAAAACAGAAATGCAAATCAACCTGAAAATGCAAATGACCCCGATGAAAACAGAAATGCAATTCAAGTTGAAAATGCAAATGACCCCAACCCAAATGGAAATGCAAATCAAGGTGAAAATGCAAACCCAGAAAGGAAACGGCTAATTTCCATTCTCGTTCTGGCCGTGATCCAATTGGCCTTGAGCGTTTTGGCAATAATTTTGCCATATGTGGTTGTCGGAGAGATGAAAATGTACGTATTAAGATAAGATTTTTCATGTTTTTTTGCCTTATTTTTGTACTAACCTGCGATTCTTTACAGAGGTGACGCAAAAGCGTTTATGGAGTTTCACCCCAAACCTGAAGATGTCAATGCGTCTGAAATTGTCCAGGCCAATATCGGCCTTTTCATGAGTTACTACAATGAGACTTTAGCCCACACATACAGAGAAGGTGATGACAATTAGTGGCTTATTGAGTCCCAAACTGTTTTTATTCCAACCGGCAGCCCGTAGAGAGCCGCCATTAAGCAAGAAGTCAGCCATTACATTTTTCTATTTTGTTTTATCTTTATTTTACACTATTGTGTATATGTGTATGCATTTTTGCCAGGTATGAGTGGAATTTTGGGATTTGCTATGCTTTCGGCAGTGTCTTCGTTTTATACAATAATCTACTCATTCCTGATCCTCTGTAATGGGAATGCTCCATCGGTAGAAGGATGCAGATGCATTGACAACAGACTTCATGGAATTGGAACGTCAAATTTTTCGACTGGTAACGTTAAAACATAATCGACCTAAAATTTATGTCTTTTAAATGAACCTAGTGCGGTTAACCGTTACCTTTCTCTAAACAATCACATCGAAGTTTGAACTACACTCTGTTTTGTACAAATGTCACCACAAAACGTGGAAATGCTTATTATTTGTAAATGTTTAGGTGCGTCTGGATTAGTTGCGGCTGCTTTGTCTAGGCAAGTAATCGCCGATCTAAATGGGGGAGGTATCGGCCTTTGCTTCTTCCTTCACGTACTTGTCACACTACTATCTTTATTCATCTATGAACTTAAAGGAGGAAACATCACTGCACGTAACAACCATCGTTTTTAACTACAGTTTCTCCAACACCGAGATCTACTTTGTCGAATAAACATTTAAGCTCTTTTTTATTGTGATAATTTAATCTTAATTTAACAGCGTTTTTTACAAACACTTTAAAATCTAAACCCGAATTTTGCATACTACATGAAAACAATCATCTTAAATTTAAATAATTGTCATAAATTCTGTTCTTCCTCTTCAAAACATCTGTTAAGTTCGGTCCAGATAATTAAGTCTCTTATGCTGTAAGACTAAAAGATATTGCTTTTCTTCTCTTTATGAAATGTTTTTACTTTTTCGTCTTATGCTGTAAGTTTATTTTAAATTTATTGTCTTTCTCTTCTTTATGATATATTCTTTTTTTTGCCTTTCAAATGTTGTAGTTGTTTTATGTTTTTGACCAATGGAATGTTGTAATGTCCCACTGTGTCACAGTTCGCTAAATAAGTAACAGGTAAAAAATAAATGACTATGTTTTTTCTTGCCTGGTCGTCTATTAGAATCATTCGCTCTAAAAAAAAACTGCTGCAGCTAATTTTCATGTCGTATCTTTTTACACGTTTTCACTGTAGATTGTACATAGAAAATAAATTGATTGCAAACTTGCGTGGTGGAATTTAAGGTCACAAAACAACACTTTTTTGAGTCTTGAATCTCCCGACCAAAGTTCCTATAATCTTAATATGAACCTAACCAAGATTTTGCATCCACAGGCACTTGAATATTACGCAAACACAATTTTATAACTAAACCTATATGACGAATATCAGGTTCCTAATTTTGGTTTATGATTTTTTACGGTCAGGAAATGTTTAACATTACACCCTAACGGATTGCAGTTTATCCCTGTTTTTAATCCCATGAAGGTTTGTCGTACCTCCCGCGGGGGCGTAGAAGTACCAGGTTGGTGTCTGGCGCGGTTTTACCCCAACCACCGGATGCACGTGCATGCAAAACAAACCTAAAGCTGATAATATGCCAAAAAATCAAACAAGACAAGGTTTTACTTTTTGTCACTTTTTGATACAACTGAAGATGAAATGTTTATGATACAAATGCAGCTACGCGATAAATGTAATTCTCATGCGATTTTTAAAAACGACTTCCACCATATTTTTTGTCTTATGATAATGTTAATATACCTGGCATATGCTCAACATACGCTTTATGACACAAACAAATCTTATGATTTGGCTTTTGTAGGACATTCTGCCAAACAGGTCATTATTAGAGCAATTAAAAACAAAAACAATTAGATACCCATATGCAAACCAGCAGAAGCCAAAACAAGCAAACATAACGTCCAAAGATTCACATTCACCCGATAAGCGGAACCTCTTCCGTTTCCGTCAACGTTGCTTTCATTTCTTATACTTCCAGCGTGGTATGACTGGCTAGATCCACTTCGGAAGGAGTCATCCACGTTTAGTTGTGTGCTGACTGTTTCGCTTCCTATGCCTTCCGTTTTTAACCCTGAAGCCAAAGTGCTGGTCGTGGTTAATGCCAACTTGTCGGAATTTCGCCTCGGTGGAAGTTTCCAACGCTCTGTGAGTATTTCTCGAGTTGGTGCCATTGTTGGTGGTGGTAATGCTGATGTCGTTGTTGTTGGAATTGCTATGGTATTTGCAAGACTCGATGTTATTGTCACTAGCTCTGTGATTGCAGGTAGTGATGTGGGGGTTGTAATTTTTGTCGTGGATGTTGTTGTTGTGGTTGTTGTTGGTGCTGCTGTGGATGTTGTTGTTGTGGTTGTTGTTGGTGCTGCTGTGGATGTTGTTGTTGTTGTTGGTATCGGAACAGTGTTGCAAAGACTTGAGTGGCAACATTTGGTCTTGCACGATCTACATACAAAATACACCTGTTTGTAAACTTTCACCAAACGAAAAAAATGATAATTTTAAGATTCCATGCAAAACAAGAATGCCTGACCTTCGATTAATTGTTAAAAACGCAGAAAACAAACAAAGTTGTTTCGTAATGGTTTCAAACACAAAGTTTAAGGAATTTTTGCACCACTTCCTTCTTAATTTTCATCGGGGATAATCGCACGAACTTTCCGAATCCGTATAATAGGCCTACAAACTTTGACATTTCACCAGTTTCGACCGGAGGAACTATAGTCACCGCACATTTCTGATTCATCGCCTATTTTAGTTACTTGGTCGGTCTTTACCTCATGAGCAACCGTTTAAGGCCGTCGAAACCCCGAGAATCTTTGCTGGAACGGAGAAGCACATGATTGGAGATCACAGAACACGAATGTAACGAACAAGTCCATCTTCTCGCGCACGCCCCAACGGTTATGGAGACTGTTTGAACAAAACTTGGTGAAAAAGCATCAAATTGTGGGGTGTTACAAACACAAGCAATAAAATTGTTTTTGTTTTTGTGGTCCACAACTCAGCCGACATACTTTGTCAAGAAAAACGTTTTGATTTTCTTACCTATACGTTGTGCTGGATTGTGTTTTTTCAATTATTACCGCAATTTTTGTGCCCATTTACTTGTAAAGCAAACTGTTTAAGTATAACATAAAATTTAAAATCATGAAAAATGTTTGGTTTTTGTAACCCACTGCTTTTGTAGGCAAGATAAGTCTTAATTTGTTACATAGATGGTTAGAAAGGTTAAAAAATTTTGCTATATAGCGGTTTTAGTGCTCAATTACTTGTGAAGCAAAACCATTCAGAAATTAACTTTATTCAGCTAAAACCGATACTTGATGTATGTTGTGGCACATAAGCAAGCCATACCAACAATCCTACTTATTTTGTTTAACCAACAACATAGTAGATTTGAAACAAACCGTTTTTGCGGTAATTATTTCCCAACATCTCAGCTTGGCCCTCGCCTCGTACACAACCCTCCCCCTGTCTGCAAAACTTCTGTGTCCACTTTTCACTTGTTTCTGTCCTACTCTGTACCCTGTGACCAACCGAACACATCAATGCATGCGGTGAACGGGTTGTTGTTCTTTCTGTCGTTGTTGTTGTTGGAGTTGTCGTTGTAGTTGTCGTCGTTGTTGTTGTAGGGGTTGTCGTTGTTGTGGGTTTCGTGGTTGTAGTCGTCGTGGTTGTTGTTGTAGGTGTTGTTGTTGTTGTTGTAGTGGGTTTAGTTGTAGTTGTTGTTGTTGTGGTAATGAAAATTGGCAGACGACCGTTGCATGTGTTCCAATTGCAACAACCTTTATTACATGCCCTGTTCAGAAAGATAAAACATGTTTTGGTTAATTTTACGGCCTCCAAGGCGATATAGACCATTGTAGACGTAGAATTTTGAAACAAAATACAGCACAACACAAAATAGTCTTTGGATTTTTATTTACTTCCATTTAAAATGCCTCTTTTTTACAATTAGGCCTATAACAGGTGTGTCCTTAACTGTTCAACCTATAGTTATAAATCTGTCTTCAGATTATGCTACAGTTTTATACTTCTGAACCAAACTTTAGCTATTTGCGACGAAATACAAATTTAAATCTTAACTTACTTTATAGATTTGAAAGTAACTCCCTTGCTTCGTATATCGCTGCTGTACTTCCGCACCAGATTGTTCGCTATGGTATTACAGGGCAAGTTGCAGTTACTCAGTGTTTCGCACTGAGCCCCCTTAACCCTGGCATTAATTGTAATCCTCTTAAAAAAAATTTTCGTGCTAAACGACGCCGTCCCCTCGATACGTCCACATACCTGGAATAAAAAAAACCTTATTGCTTATTGATCGCAAAATTTTAACATTTTGTTTTGTTGTGGTCTTTATGTATGAAACGTAGAAGATGTTTTACACACAAGTACTTGTTTGTATCTTCTTATTGAGACTATTTAAAACCCTAAATTGTGTAATTTTGCATTTCTACACCCATACCTGTCCTACTGAGCACTCCTCGTAACCCCAGTCAGACGTATCGTAGTAACTGGAATCGATTTGGGATCCAACATGACAGCGAATAGCAAAGGTCGCAGGGACAAAAACGGCCTGAAGCAGAAATATGTGGAACTGAACCATAACCAGTTTTAAAGACTGACCGTATTAAATTGCTAAAAAGTACATTGAGAATAGAAAGGAGTAAGTTTGTAACGGTGATATTTGAAACTTTGTATCCGTTTGAAGGTTTTCGCATCTTTATCCGTGCAGCAGTAGAAGGTTACAGATTTAAATTTGTTGCAGTGTCTATCTCGGACTATTGTAAAACATTTGCAAACTAAATACACACGCGTTTTTTTACTACAAGTTTTAATTTTTATGTTTGCTAAACTTCCCAAAACGATCTACTCTTAACAGCAAGTTGATAACATAAACACGAAAACCTTGTTGTGCGCCCGATTCTTCCTGATGTTTTGACTTTACCAAACTTTTTCCAGTTCCAATATGCCACATTGTTTCATTAGGTGCCTAATAGTAAGGCATGCAGGCAAAAAATATAAACACCTATAAATTCGAACAGCTAACATAACTTGCAACCCAACATCTAACTTAACCAAGAATCTAATGAAGATTCTATTTACTGTCAAACTCATCGCTTTTTTTAACCCAAGGAAATTAAGTTTCAGTCGTTTTGTGACTAACCACCCTGTTGGCGTGATATCCCGCGCCGCTGCCAGATACGTGTCTACACCCGCGCTTGTTCGTGACGTAATTTATGACGTAGTTGTAACTTGGCCTTTGCTGGCGTTGTATCATACAACCCAAAATAAACACGCAGAAAAATGGTCGACTAGTTATAAGTTTTTTAAAATTAAAATCGATTATTTGGCAACATTCCTCATAAATTGACATGCTCTGGATTTTGTTCAGCCACTTAAATTTCAAGAGGTTAAAGCAATGTTGCAAGTTTTAGTTAGGGGAGAACAAGGAAAACGCGTGAGACTTACTGAATCGAGGCTTGAATCGAGAACCCAGCGAGACATGTTGGTGCGCTAACCGTCTGAAGAACAGTTGTAGCGGTTTAACAAACAACTGCAATTAAATCGCTTTTAGGACCTTTCAAAACCAAGTTTTACGAGTCAATGTCGTGGAATTCCGGACGCCAAAGAAAATGCATATATTGGATGGATATAGATTATACCCTCCACTACAGATGTGAATTGTTTTATGATTTTTAGGTACTGTGCTTTTGTCAAACACATGAATTAAATAATGTACAAGTCAATAAACAAAGTGTTAGGCTTTTTCAAAACGTTTTAACAAATTGTCAGGAAACGCATCGGAAATATCGAAAAATAGCGCTACCAATTAGGCGTTCCTATTGCAAACGGAAACATACCAAAACAAATGTAAAATGCATTTGAATTCGCCTGTGTTCAATTTTCCACCAACAGTTTTTTGCATCATCATAGTATTGTGCTCAAAGAAAATCTGTAAAATCGGACAATAACATTTACGAAAACCATCCTTGCTTGTTTCAACTTTACGAAATGATTTGTTAAACTACGTGCTCGCCCATATTGACTTTTTATCCTCGAGATTACCGGTAAATAGGGCACATTAGATAATGCTTACAGTACACATTACGCATTTGACTCTTGACTTTGCGCATGATTTGCAAGTTCATGATATTGCAATTTAATTTCGCACAAAACTTGATGTATAAGGACGCGTTCAAAGACAACCAAGTTTTCGAATGAGCTGGCAAATTTTGGATTTGTTTTAATACAAACTTATTACTGTTTGTTTTACCTTTATTCCCGGCGGGTGCAATATCGCCTGAATGTTTCTATTGTCGAGCTATACAGCGCATTACATTTAGTTTACTCTATCCGGTTTCACTTGGTTAAAGTGATGCCGGTAAAGTTTTTTTCTACTTACGAAAACACAAGCGATCGAGTCTGAAGTACAACTCATAACGTTGCAAACACAAATCTGTCGCCCATCTCGGCGTAAACTAATTAACGACGGAGCACCCATAGGAAGATGGAATTTATAGCTCAAAATCAGTTCAAAAAGGAAAATTTAACGGTGTATTGAAATGCCCTAGTAAACATGAAACACCCGTAGTACGCTTCAATGAGTAGCTTACACAACCGACAAACTGAGTTGTGCTGTCTGTCTCGTGTTACAATTGAAGGAAACGGGGCTCATGTTAGGCGCTTGCTGCATTGTAGTTACATGCAGACGGTATTTACAACAAAGGTAACACTATAAGTTAATAGCCCAAAGCTATATGTTGTAGAGGTAATATTTGATAAATCATGAAAGAAGTAGATATGGTTCAAGCAGGTTTACCGCGATACGTTGGTCATTCATGTTTGTTGTCAAACAAAACGCGTATGTGTTGGTTGAAGTGCAGTGACTGCAAAAGATACGCTTGCTATGGGAATTTAGTATATAAGGAACTTAACTGAGAGATCCAGTTTTTTGCCCTGATGTCTAAGCTGGCTACTAAATTTTTAGGCCCTTGTGGTCTAAAATGTATGTTGCGGAATGGGAAAATGAAGACAAGGCTTAGTTGTGGATTTCGAAACGCAGCCAGGCATCAGGCATGTTGTGAACTTGATTTAGTCAAAAGCAAGTACAATGAAGCAACAGAGAGTGTTAAACCGTTATTTCCCCCGCAGATGTTTTTTAGTAGAGCTAAAACCGCCGTTTAAAGGCATGACAAAATAACTGATGTATTTGTGTAGAAGGACTGTTGCTTATTAGGCTATTTCGCTGGGGTGAATGATAAATGCGGCGTGCTTTACCAACTTACAAAAACTGTGGAATATAAGTTCAGCAAACGTGGATGAGGTTGCCCATGATAATGAACCAACCGCCGGGTTGTCTAAGTCGATTCTTCATCTTTGTTGTCCAAAATGTTATGAATTCCGAACGGCTGCGAACCTAAGTTGTGGAATTAGCAACACACCCAGGTTTATTGTGAACTTGATTTAGTTAATAGCCAGTTCGCCGAGTCACAACAGAAAGTGGTCTTGTACTAAAAACTGGGCTATTTTACTCAGGAGTTTTTCTCTCTAGGTTTGAATCTAGTAACAAAAACTGGAATATGAATTCAACAGACGAAGTCAAAGGCAAAGTTGACCATAGTAATGAACCAAAAACTTCGCAAGAAAGGTGCAGAAAACTGATCGGATATTTTTATGCTCTTCTATCAGCTATAAGCGGGGCAATGTCCCTACTACTCGTGAAATACATTAAAGATGCGGGCGCCGAGGAAATGCAGCTTGTACGTTCCGGGTTACAGTATTTGATGATATTACCTGTAATGCATTACAGAAAAGAGCGAATTTTCGGTCGGACCTTTGCAGAAAACTTCTTTTTGTTTGGATCCTGTGTAACTGCTATCTGTGGAAACTGGGCTATTAACTACAGTGTTATGTTCATTCCGGTGGGCGATTCCGTGTCTATTATGTACACCTATATAAATTTAGTGGGAATTGTGTCGTGTCTTTGCTTAAAAGGTAAGTGCGTGTGTCGTCTGTGCCCAAATAACGTAACTGTACACGTTAAAAATATTTTCTACTTACAAATAAGATAAAAATCTTAGGAACATAATTTACGGTTTACAATTGTCTCAAAAAGAAGATACAAGCCAGTAGTACTTGTGTGTAAAACATTTACGTTTCGACCAACGCTGATTTCATCATAAGGGTTTCCTCAGCGTATCCACAACAGCTTTGTCGAAACTTAAAAAGGGGTTTTATACACAAGCACTGGCTTGTATCGTCTTATTAAGATAAAAGTACAACGTCGTTGTTCGGACTCATCGATAAAATTGCAGGCTTGTTGATGTGTTTTTATACTTTAACATTACATGTTCTATCATATAAATGCTGAAATAATGAAAACAATATTTCAACAAAACCATATGCAAGTGATTAATCCGGTTCTCAGATCGGATGTAACTACATTTAATTGACCTATCTTTTCGAATTAGTCAGCTTTGACACAAAGAGTTGTTTATATTTCTGTTTAGAACGCTGCACGTGGATAGAAGGCCTGTTTTCGATTCTCACACTGGTTGGGGTTGTTCTTGTGGCAAGACCTTCTTTCCTATTTGGTGGTAACGATGAAAACAACATTCTGCAGGTGAAAGGAATTTTACTGGCTTTCGCCTCTGCCTGCCTTGCAACTTTCACGTACACCTTCCTTCGCAAACTTGGAACAAGTGTACATGTCAGCGTTTCACAGTTTCACTACTCGTGGTTGGGCGTCATTCTCTCTTTGGTCGCCCTAAAGAAGCCTTGGACCATCCCATGTACTCACGACCTCGTCGTGGTTTCACTGTCAGGTTTAGCGGCAATCCTAGCACATTTATTTATGACTGTTGCACTGCAAAAGGAGAAAGCTGGCCCACTGACGATTGTCCAATCCACACAGATTATATTCGCCATCATTCTTCAGTTTATTTTCCTTCAGTACTCGCCGCCAATCACCAGTCTCATCGGATCTATAGTGATTTTCGGATGCTCGATGTGTTTGACTGCCAGAAAAATTCGTGAAACTGAAGAATGAGTTTAAACGCGGAATTGCGGAAAATCTTGTTTTAGGTGACGACAATTCAAAAAGGCGCATACCATGCAGTACTGCTACCTGCACATTTCGCCAATATCGTAGTCAGTGCAAAATTTTGGGAGGGGCCGAATATTTTCAAAGGTAACATATCCTAATGTACAACTTACTAGAGATATTTTTCCAGTGGTAACCTGCCTTGACAATTTAATAGTTTCGGGGAGGGGGGGGGGCATTGCTTGTTACGCCCCCCCCCCCCCCCCGCGCCCCCCCCCTGCGGGGCCCTTTTTTTG